>QFEY01000237.1:0-72632 GCA_003316435.1 Russula virescens
CTTGATTTTAACCCTTAACCTACCCTTAACCCTCAACCGAATTAAATTAGACCCCTATAGAATGTTGGCACGTGACAGGGTTATTTCTCAGTGAGCCGGATTTTGTTCCAACAAATCCACCCATTTGACATCTTTTCGGAACATGTGCATCCGAAACTTCAAGATAATCAAATGCGTGGAACTCCGAATTATCTATATTCGGAACGGCCCGGCGGCCCGTTATTAGTAACATTTCCTTGGCAGGATTCTTGTCCCCGCCCGGGCCGCTGTATCCGTCTAGGAACGAAAAATCTTCCCGGTGCATAACGCGTATTACGTTAGTTCATTAATCATCATTAGAATGGTCTGGAACAAATGATGTCATCATGACGCCATCGATGAGTCATTCCGACTGCGGATTCATAAGCACAATGAGTCAGCCTGCTGCGCACCACAACATCAATGTCCCGAACCAATAGCAATTAAAGAGCGGATCCACTCCAGTCCGCCGTTAGGTAAAGCTGATTACCCCCGCTGACGCGTCCCTCTCGGCCGTCACCGGCAATCAGAAAAAGTTAAGTTCAACCAGAGATCCAAAGGAACTGATGAGCCCTATAAAGGGCGAAACTCCTGGATCGGTGGGATCCTCATTCCCCCCGGAGTCTTCCCGGATTTCTCCCCCTCGTAGCACCTCACACGTCTCGACACCTTCGCTCGCTGCACTCGCTTCGGCATCTCGCCTCCCTAAACCCTAACTGAATTAGATTACCCCCCCTTTAAATCCCAAACAGACCACTAGTAACCTATCAGGTTACTATCAGTCAACTGTGCTGAGCCTAGGTACCAAGGGTTAGACCAGACCTGGGGCGCGTATCATTATCCATAGACAGAACGCTCCCTCGTGCTAGCAGGATCTCCACCTATACGAAACATCTCTAGGTCAAGTCGACCCTTAATGCCCTCAGGAGCGTTACATGGTGAGTACCCCACAACCCTCATGGGCAAGGCAGAGGCATCCTGTCGTGCCATCAGCCGTCGAAGCTCCCCTCCCAACTACTGGGAGATGGAACCCACCAAGAGGCAGGGTCCACTTTACCGACACCTCCTTGCCGCCAAGGGTGACCTCGCCCCCTTCCTTGCCCCTATGTTACCAGTCGAGGAACCATTCCACCTTCACCATGAACAACTCAAGGCCATTGCCACCTGACCTGAGTCCCCCACCGTTCACATCCATACCCTCCTTGAGCGCATCAGAGGACCAGCACCGGCAACAGTCAAGGAAGAAGAAGAGGATGCCGCTGTCACAGACAGACTCTTGATACGTTCAGAAAGACAGCTATGTGAAAATTTTACTATACGCGTTCTGATCCGTTTGAGCTACTGTACAAACTGGTACGTCTCCATGAGGCTCCCTGGATTGCCTGAGGATCCATGTACTATTTGCTGTGTCTATGACTCGTCCTGACTCGTTCCTGATGTATACTATACTTGTGGGCAGTGTCCCAGCGTTGTTCCAGACCCTAGGATTGATACTAGTAGTATTACGATCCTCCTGTATTTAAGAAGGCCTTGGTACAAAGTTGAGCCCTAAGCTCGACTTAATTCTCAACTTGTAGCTTCTCCACACCGTCTGCTTAGAGGATAAGGGATCGCCATACGTTCTATCCCGTCTCCTCTCATCAATCGTGTGACAGAGTCTCTCAGTCGCTCGTCTAGCTTCACTCCCTCAAGACTCTACCTAGTCTACCTGCTTAAAGGCGCAGGTGTATACTGCTTAAGCTTGAGCGTTAAGCAAGCACGTCCTTAAGCTGCACTATTGCAAGGGAATTGAGCCGTTCTCTTACACGTCTCATTCCTCTGCACTTGTGTATACGAGTTACACTACTTGGAAGGTTTAATCATCCGACTTCGTTCACATTAAACCTCCCAACTTGTGTCCTGTGCACCAGTGCTGGGTGGATTGTTGATAGCTCTCTACATCCCCATCGCACTTGTGTCTCAGAGGATCAAAGAGCAAGTGTGACTACTCACTCTTCTCCCTCTGATAGCTTGCTAGGTCCGCTTGACCTCGTTCTTGCAAGCTCTCTAGTCCAAGGCCCGCTACAGCCTTAACAGCCACGCAGATCGCAGCAGCAGAAGAAGGACGAACCTCTGGCATGGCCAGAGATGATCAACTACCAGCAGTGGGCTATGCCGGAGGTGTTCCAGGAACCGCTGAGGATGCCTCAGTGGGAGATTGATCCCCCAATAAGGCCAGGCTGCAGTTGAGGCTCCAGGCCGAGGGTTGGAGTGAGTACAACCCTGCTGACCCTCAGGCCTACCCAGTTATGTACAAAACTGGGCCGCATGAAATGCAGGTGGCATGTTGGACCAGGACCATCATCAATGGTGACGAGACCTGGATCGAGGGTACAGAGGGGTACCAAGATAGGGTGTACCGTCGACAACTCAGGGCTCACCCCTACCCCGCACCCAACTTCCAGAATAACCACAATTTTCGTGATGACCACCTCTCCATCCTCCACCCTACCCATGCAGGCTGCCACCTCATCGATTGCACCCTCATGCAGCTCGCCGACCCAGGGCTGGCAGCAGATGTATGAAGGCTTCGTATGACCATGAATGCCCTTGCGACTCTACAGGCCGAATGTGCTCGCCTTTTTACACGCGAGCAACTCCTTGAGCACCAGCTCACCACCACTTCCAGGTACCTGGCTAACACTCGAGCCCCCAGTCACCTTGTCACCCAGGTCATCCAGTTCGCACCGGAGGCAGAAGAAGAAGCTGTCACCTGTGCCCAACCCTGTTCCCCCACCCCACTCTGCACCAGAGTCCATGCTGTCACCACACAGCCATCCCCATCCTCCGATGGGTTGTCTACCGCCGCCGCCACCTGCACCTCTCACCAGGCGCATTGTATCCCGCCTCTCACCACTAGCCAGGGCCCTCCAGATGGACAGTTTACCACTGCCCTGGGTGCCCCTGACTTCTTCAGCCAGTGACACATCAAATACTTGTCATGCCTGCAGTGCCTTGGGTTTCACTGCGAGGGCCTTCCCGCATGCAGTGGCAACAACTGCTGTTGCTGGTGCACCAATCGGGGACATTGGTCAGCTGATTGCACTTCACCCCACAATCTCTGCCAGGATTTCTGTCAGGTCCCAAGCGGCCATGTTCATTACCAGGATGACTGCCCTTCGACAGATTTTGTGCGGGCCTCTATAATGACAGAGCCCACCTACAACCATCGTGGTAGTACAGTCGACGTTGACTGGAACCCCTTCTCCGACCACTCCAACTAAGGTTGGATTGCGTGGTAGCAATCCCTTAGGGCAGGTGTCACGCTCGGACTAAAGCGTGTTCGACCAAGAGGGTTTGTTCTTGGTTGGGGTTGCTGTTATGTATAGACGATGCACGTCGCCTTCGTACCTATAAGCCTCTATAGGTCCCTTCGTCGAGTTACGTTACGACGTAGTCTTGAAAGACCTTGTGCAGGGAGTTCCTCCTACTGCGTAACTAGATTGCGTACTAGTCTAGCCTAAGACCTAACTAATCGGCTTAGGGCAACGTGCAGAACCATAGGACTGTGGTGTTTAACGATGGGTTATCCCCAATGAGAGTGTTTGTATATAGATGGGTGCTGACCGCCTTTGTGTAGCGAGGTACGTTACGCTACGGTTTATAGACCCGAGGTCCCTTACAAGTCTGAGTGTCCAGGCCAGTTAGGCGCTGGTTCAGACATGTAGTGATCGATTGAGGTTTAGGTGCTAGAGCCCTAAACGAGAGCGATACGGTAAATCCAAATTAGGAAAGTCCCTGGTCCGAAGTGGATCGGCTGGTGTTGCCGATTACTTAAGCGAACTTGAAGGAGTGGAGGGCGAGCTTGAAGGAGTGAAGCTTAGATAGAAGACTTAGGGAGGCACGTGGGGGTGTGACGAGGTAAGTCCTGTATTGAACAGAAGACCAAGCTTAAGGCTTGGTGTCAGAATGGAGTCATCTTATATACATGCGGACGCGGAACTAACTAGAAGGTAACAGAAGCAAACGGAATCAAAGCACAGTCGCGTACATAGCTTAGCACAGTCCGTAGTATCAAAGCACAGTCCGTAGTATCAAAGCACAGTCCATAGTATCAAAGCACAGTCAAAGAGAATATAACAGAAGGTTGTGGAAAGTAATAGAACGTTCTATAAGTACAGGGAAAAGTCCAAGTGCAGGAGAATGGTACAGAAGGTAGGGGAAGTAAGAAGAAGGAAAAGGGATGGTCCTAGAAGGTCCTAATGAAGTAGTCCGTACCACGAGAAGAAAGAGAAAATAGGGCGTAGCATCACCTCCCTCTCAACGTCCCTACATGACCATCTTGTTTTTGAGGGGCGACTGGTGCAACTTGAGGGCTTTGCAGCGTCGTGGGGCGTTAGGGCAGGCATAGGCATAATGGCCTTTACCTTCGCAGAGGTGACAGACAGCAAGGGAACAGAAGGGGGAGATGTGGTCATCTTTACCACATAGGTAGCAACTCTTCCCTTGGCTGTTGAGTTGGGCGATGGTCCGACAGTTGGCGGACTCATGGTCGCTCCAGCCATGGCGCTTGCAGTACTTGGTGGTGTGAGAAGGAGGAGGAGGCGAGGGATGTGGAGCGGTGAAGTGGTGGGAGAGCTTACTGTATATTTTGAAGCCCTCCTCAAGTATGTCTGCCTCTTCGTCGTCGCTGTGGTCTTGCCAGGCGATCTGGGTGATCACCCTTTCGAATGCGTTGGCTCTCCACAGGTCAGACATTACCTCATCACTGAACCTCTCGATTTCTTCCAACTCCTGGTACATCCGAGCTACTTCTGCACGTAAGAAGTACTCACGATTTTCGTAGTACCAGAACTGGTACACTCCGGCAGTGGGGGAGGGGTCATCTTCCAAGCTGAGGGCCTTGTTGATCCAGGCCTTGAAGTCGTTCTTTGGGTCAAAGAACCCCTTGTGGAGGCCTCTGTATGGGAGCAGGATATCAGGAACGGGATGTGGGAGGAGGAGATGGGAGTGGACTGGTTGCCCTTTGCCAAGAGTTCCCAGGACAAGGGGGTAAGAAGGGGTGAGCTCGTACCTCACGTAGTTGGCTATGCCTCCACCGAAGGAGCAAGGGAGCTTGAAGTAGAAGTAATAGGGGGCGTCGACCAGGTTGGGGAACCATCCTTTCCCTGGATGTTCGTACCCCGGGGATGGGTTACGGAAGGTGGCGGAGAGGGTTTGAAAGGTGTCTTCCATAGCGACGCTATTGGCCCATTCAGAGACTTGGGGCGAAAGGGGCGGCGTCACGTAGTTCTTGAGTTCCTCCAGGGCGGTAGGGAGGAGGAGCTCATCCTCCTTGCTGCAGAGGTCGATGTTGGAGGAAAATAAGAGCAAGGAGGCGGCCATGGATATAGATGATGAGGATGAGGATGATGTCGAAGAGGAATAAGATGAGGATTAGAGTGCAGATGACTGAGAGGTCGAGTTGTTGGATGTCGAGGTTGGCCAGGATGGAGAAGTTTGGTGATAGCATTCTTGGACAATTTCAAGGTGTCTTTTATAGACATCTCATGTCTCTTTAGTGTTCTGGTAGTGTGTCAGGACATCTGGAGCGTGTAAATCGTGGCTGTTCACCCAGGAATTTTCTGATGGTGGATATCCCTTCCATTTGATGAGGTACTGCAATTTGCGGCCTCATCCTGACTGTCTGTGAGTTACTATGTCTTCGACTTCGTATTCTTCTTGTCTATCAATTGTTTCAGGTGGAGGTTTTTGGTATGTTTTCCTGTAGGCACTGGTTTCGCTGTGAGGCATCAAAAGATCTATGTGAAACACATCATGGATTTTCATGGAGGGTGGCAGTGCGATTTTGTACGCCACAGGGGAGATCTGTTTGATTACCTTAAACGGACCATATCTTTTGGGTGCTAGTTTCTTAGATGGGACCTTAAGGCTGAGGTTTCATGCATCTAACCATACTTCCTGTCCGTTTGATAAAGTTCGAGGAGTTCTGAGTGTTTCAGGGTGACGTTGTAAGAGTTTCTGAGCTTTTGTGCGCATCAGAATCAGTTCCTGAAGGCATTGTTTTACTGATGGGACTGCATCGTCTGGGAGAGTGATGTTGATTTGGGGGTTTATGCCAAACAAGAGTTGATGTGGTGTGTGACAAGTCTTCTCATGTTTCCAGGAGTTGTGAGCGAATTCTGCCATAGGTAAGAGGGCACTCCAATTGTTTTGTTGGGCGTTGGCAAAGCTGCGGAGATAGGTTTCGACCCATTGATTTATACGCTCACTTTGTCCATCAGTTCTAGGGTGGAAGGCAGTGCTGAGGTTCTGGTGGATTCCCGTAGCTTTGCATAGTGCTTTCGAGAAGTTTCCAGTAAATCTGGGGTCTCTGTCGGAGATGACACATTGAGGGATGCCAAAGAAGGGGAGGAGGTGACGTAGGTACGCTAGTGCAACGCCTTCTCCGTCTATGGTCTTGTTACAAGGGATAAACTTGGCTGCTTTTGAGCATCCTTGATCCACAATAGTGAGAATGGTGTCGTACTTCCCAGATTTAGGGAGGTCGGTGATGAGGTCTATGGAGATGTATTGGAAGGGGCCTTTCGTCATTGGGGTGTCGAAGTGGTATAGAGGGGCGCGTTTATACTTTTGCGCTTTTGTTTCTTGGCATCTGGAGCAACCTTTGACGTATTCTTCAGTGAATTGTTGGAGTCTGGGTCCGTGATAGCGTCGTTTCACTAGGTCCCAGGTGTTTGCAATGCCAGGATGTCCTCCAGAGGGTGTGTCATGGATTTCTTGGAGTGCGAGGCGTCGTTTATTGGCGTTATCATCAAGGTATGTTGTCTTAATGAATAGGTGTGGAGGGAAAAGAGTAAAAGTGTCGGTGTTAATGGTATCATTCTCCCCCTCCTTAACATCCTGTCTTCGAGATAGCATGTCTGCTATGACGTTCATACGTCCAGGGATGTAGAGGAATTCATAGTCGTATTCCTCCAGGAAGGCTTTCCAGCGTATTTGGCGTGCATAGGGTGTAGCACAGGTAAGGGTCAACCTGTGGTAATTGGCCCACAGGTCTGACAGGTACAGGTACGGTGTCGGAAATGTGCTACCTGTGGCACACCGTACCTGTTTTGGCGGTGTCACGGGTATTGACGGTGTCTCGCATTAATTATGTTCTTCCTGCTTTCAAGTAAAAATTCACTGCTTGCCAGTCACACCAGAACTAAATCAAACATCTTTTTTATATTGCAGACAGTAAACTAAGTACATTCAATAGTGTATTCATGTGCCCCGCCGTTGCACCATTCATGGTGCCCCGTCATTGTGCCGTGCGTCGCCCCTCGTTGTGCCGTTCATGAGTCGGTCCTCGTCTTTGCACCTTGTTCCGCTGTCCGTTCGCTGCACCGTTTGTTGCGCATCTTTGCGTGCGGTTGTGCCATTTGTTGTTGCGCCACGCCCCGTTGTTGTGCCTTGAGTTGCGCCTTGTCTTCGCCCCGTGAGTTGCGTGCAATTGCGGCCTTCGTTGCCTTGTTGCACCGTTTGCTGCACTTCGTCTTTGCGTGCCGTCGCGCCTTGTCTTTGTGTCTGCGTGCCTTGTTTTTGTGTGTCTGTGTGCCTTGTTTGTGTGTCGTCGCGCGCCCCTTTCGTGTGTCGTCGCTCCTGGTTTTTGTGTGCCGTCGTGCCATTTGTGCCCCGTTTGTTCCGCCTCATGGGGTTTACTGCGTGTCGTCAGGCCTCATCGTGTCGTTTGTTGCGCGCTATTGTGGTGCCGTGGTGCCATTCGTTGTATCCCGTTGTCACACACATCACGTCTGAGATGTGTCGAACACAAAGCGAGTACAAACACAAGTAAATTGCGTGTCACGAGACACGGCGCGACTGCACACAAGGCCAAATGGTCCGTGCACATGCCCAGGGGTATATAAACCTCCCTGTCAGCGTCCGATTGCCCTTTGAGCTGGGCTCGCCCCGGTTCTCTTTTGTTTTATATAGTTTTATATCATAGTAGTAAATAGTTTATATCAATTAATATAATGTTTTTTTATGTCTTTTGTGCTACGGTATTAACAGTATACCGCGGTGTCTTAACACCACGGTAATAATACATCACCTGCAGGTTTGACCTGTTCTCACAGGTACGGTGTGAATACGGGTACAGTGTGACGGGTTACAGGTGCGGTGTCGGTGAGCAGACCCGCGGTGTGACCCGTGCTACACCCTAGGCGTGCATTCAATCTGTGTGGGGATTTGAAGTAGGCAAGATTTTTGTGGTCGCATCTGATGAGTATTTTAGCTCCCCACAGGAGGTAGCGATACGCTTTTAGTGTTGAGATGATCGCTAGGGTTTCTCTGTCGTAGATGTCATAATTCTTTTCTGCAGGAGTGAGCGATCTGGAGTGGAAGGCAATGGGATGGAGATGTAGTTCTCCATCTTTGGTCTTGTGAGCTTGCTGCACAATATCTCCTAGGGCTGTGCCGGAAGCATCAGTGTCTACTATATAGGGTTTGGTGTGGTCTGGGTTCCGAAGGACTGGGTAAGTGGTGAATGCTTTTACTAAGATTTTAAATGCAGTTTGACAAATCAGATCCCAGTTCCAGGCATGATTTTTCTTTGTGAGATCATGCAGTGGTCGAGCGATTAATGAATACATAGGGATGAATTCCTTGTAGTAATTACCGAAGCCCAGGAATTTGCATAGTTCTTTGAGGTTTGTGGGTGGTTCCCAGTTAGTAATTGCGTCGATCTTGACGGGGTCCATGCAGAGTTTGCTTTCTCCTACAATATGGCCAAGGAAGGCCACTTTTTGTTTGTGGAATTCACATTTGGATGGTTTGAGGAAGAGGTCAAGGTCTGCGATGTGTTGGAGCACTTTAGTTACCATGAGAATGTGGTCTGCTAGGGAACCATCAGTGGCAATGAGGAAGTCATCCATATAGATGAAGAGTTCTCCTGTATCCAGGAGGTCTTTAAACTTGTCGTCTACCATAGCTTGGAAGGTTGCCAGAGAGTTGCATAGTCCAAAGAACATGACACAGCATTCGAATAGTCCTCTATAGGTTTTAAAGGCGGTCTTCCATTCGTCGCCTTTGCGGATGCATATGTTGTTGTATCCCCAGCAGATGTCTAGCTTGGTAAACCATTTCTTATCAGACATCGAAGCGAATTGGTCATGTTGCAGGGGAATTGGGTATTTGTTCTTCACTGTAACTTTGTTCAGGGGGCGGTAGTCCATGATGGGGTGCAATTTTCTGTCTTTCTTTTCTCCAAAGAAGAATCCAGAGGCAAATTTAGATTTGGAGCGTTTGATGTATCCTTTCTTCAAGTTAGTAAAAAGGAATTCATCGGTCATTACTTTGAGTTTTGGCGGCTGAGAGTATACTCTGCAGTCAAAGCTCGATGGAGCATCTGGTGTTAATTCTATTGCATGGTCCCAAGAGCGAGAAGGGGGGAATCGCTGGCATTCTTCTTTGCTGAAGACTCTTTTGAACCTGTGGTAGGTGTGAGGGACAATGTCTGTCCAGGCTTGCTCAGGTTTGGTGTTTGCTTGAATTGCCAGTTGAGTGGAGAGTGTGGTCCGTCGGATCTCTAAAGGTTCTTCATCGTCTGGGATGTTCATGAAGATCTTCCAATATTTTCAGGTGATGGGATCATTGGGAGGTTCTTGAGGAAGGGTGTTGGAGATTGTTCTCCAATATTTGGTGCAGAGAGGTTGTGGATCTTCCACTAAGGTGGTGCCTTCTCCTTCAGTGTATGTCCCAACGAGTTTTCTGATGTCCTTGTAGTTGTGTTTGCGTTTTAACTTTCCCTTGTCAGTTCTAGCGGTTTGGAATAGTGCTTCTCCTCTGCTAGGGAAGATTGGTGCATTGGTAAAGTCTTCTTCCATAAAGTTGACCTTTTCATGTTTCTTGGGAGTGTTGCGAAGTATTCCTATATCACTTCTGATTTTGTGGGCTTTCAGGGATTTCTTGGACTTCCCAGGTTTTGGTGGGTTGTATGGGTAGCATGGCTTTAATTTGTCAGAAGGGGGGCGATATAGTGGGATATCTGGATCCTTGCTACTTCCTTTGATTGGGATGTCCTTCTCGAAATAGAGGTCTGCGTCGTCTGTGAAGGCGATTACTGAGCCATGAAGTCGTCCTTCTGACCAGTTTATCGGTGGGTCGATGGCGAAGAGGAAGGGGAATCCGAGGATGAAGTCATCTTCTCTGAGATCCGTCATGTAGAAGAGGAAGGGTAGTGCTTTTGAACAATATTGTAGGTTGATCCGTATTGCATGGGTGATTTGTCCCATCTGGTTTGCAGTACCATCTACGTTGCGTACTGGTCTTGGTTTTTCTAGTTCCACTAAGGGGAGGCGGTATTTCCTGGCGAGTTTGTAGTGGATAAAGTTTTCAGTTGCACTGCTGTTGACGAGGGCAGGTATGATGGCTCTTTCATTCTTCGTTCTGAATTGGATTTCGGCCTTTAGGGACTTGATAGGGGAGACGAAAACCTCCTCTTCAGCAAAGATGCTTCAAATCAGGGCCGTCTGATTTAAGCTTCTTGAAAATCCACGCCTAGGTCTTCCATGGCGTGAACCCATTCTTCTCTTTCTTTGGGAGAGAAGCTGGCGGTTCGCTCAGCTATGTCCTTGATGCTATAGTCTTGGGGGGAGGCCATCATTGTTTGGAAGGATGGGCTTTCTTCTTCTTCCTCTGAACTTGGGTCTTCGCTTTCTGATTCTTTGTCGTCGCCATCTTCTTGGCGTTCGAGATATATTTGGTGAAGGAGCTCCTCAAGGGAGTCATGTTTGGGGTGGATGGTTTTCTTCTTCTTTTTGGGACAATCTTTGGCGTGATGTCCTTGGAGACTGCATTCAAAGCAACGTCCTTCCTTTCAATGAGTTTTCTTTTCTTCGAAGGTAGTAGCTTTCCTGATGGCATCTACATCCATCAGGGTGCCATTGGTATATCCTCGATGAGGTTTCTGGAAGGGTTTCTTCGATGATGACAATGGTGATGTCCATCGGGTCCAGGCTTGGGGTGAAGTGTAATTGAGAAGGGTGGCGTGGCATCCTTCTTGAGCTTTGGCTGCAGTGATCCAGGCATCAAGGGTGTCTGGTGCATTGGCTTGGTTGCTGAGAATACCTGTGAGGACTGGGTAAAGTAGTCCTCTGGCAAATCTTTCGGCAGTTTGGGTATCTCCTTCGGGGTAGCCTGCTTTGTGGACGAGAGTTTTGAATCTTGCAATGTAACTTTCCAATTTTCCATTTTGCATCTTGAGGTTGGTAAGTTCACTGATGGCTTTTTGTTTTTCCGTGAAATCGGTAAAGGCGTCAGTGAAGGTGGTTTTGAATTGGGTCCAAAGTATAGCAGCTCCTCGTGCTACGTTCTGGGTGGTGACTTGATCTCTCAGCCAGTCAAGCTTCTGTTGTACCCAATCGTTGACTTCAGGTCCTCGTATCATTGATAGAGCTAGGTTGACTTTGAAGTATGGGGTAGCGATGAGTTCATGATTCTCATTCATGTTACACATGAGTTCGAATTCCCTCATGAAGTTGGCACTTTCAGTGCGTTTCCCAGTAAAGATCTGAGGCATGGTTCCACGAAGACCATTGGTCAGAAGTGCTGGGGCGGCAGGGGCTTGCTGCTGCTGTTGTTGTTGTTGTTGGATGTTTGCTATGACAGGGATTTGAGGTATAATAGGAATGGGTTGGAACTGGACGGGTGGGATAGGTTGTACAGGTTGTTGGAGGTGGACAGGGACAGTAGGTCCTGGGGGTGTTGGTATTCTGGTAACAGGACCGTACTGGGATGGACCTGGGACTGGTTCTGGGGCGACAAGTTCAACAAAGGGGTTTGGATTTAGAACGGTGTGTTCAAGGATAACGTTTTCTATAACACGTTCAAGGATAAGGGGTTGTCGCGGAGGAGTGTCCGGGTTGGGATGATCGTCTAGGTAAACGATTTGTTGAGTAGCTTCAGAAAGGATTTCTGCGTGAATGTCGTCTGTGGTAGTAGTTATGGGGATGTCCTCTGGGCTGGCAGGTTCTTCGTCAGATCCTGGGTCATGGAATCGAATAGGTGAGGGTTGTGGTTCGTGATCATTCTCGGGAACGACAGGAGTGGGTTCTCTTGGAGAATGAGGATCGGGGCTTTGTCATGCTGAGGAAGTGTATAGAGGGTGTTGGGGATCAGTGATGTTCCAAAATCCTGTGTCTCGGGTGTTTCGAAGGATTTGGAGAGAGTGTCAAGTCCACCAGGTGTTGTCTGATCGGTCGTGGATGAGTTTGTACCAGTAATTCTCGAAGAATTCAACATGAGTGACGTGTTCAGTCTCATCGTTGTATAGGGCATATCCTGGTATGGAAGGAAGCCAGAGAACTTGGTTAGTGACGTGTGGGGGTAGGTTATCGGAGGTTCTTTGATAGACTCTTCGACGTTCGTCGATTTCGGAGCCTGTTGTTTGGCTGATATAAGCTGTGGTGTTCGAGAGGGAAGCTTGGTCTGATGTCATGCTCAGACTAAAGCGTGTTTGACCAAGAGGGTTTGTTCTTGGTTGGGGTTGCTGTTATGTATAGATGATGCACGTCGCCTTCATATCTATAAGCCTCTATAGGTCCCTTCATTGAGTTACATTACAATGTAGTCTTGAAAGACCTTGTGCAGGGAGTTCCTCCTACTGCGTAACTAGATTGCATACTAGTCTAGCCTAAGACCTAACTAATCGGCTTAGGGCAACATACAGAACTGTAGGACTGCGGTGTTTAACAATGGGTTATCCCCAATGAGAGTGTTTGTATATAGACGGGTGCTGACCACCTTCGTGTAGCAAGGTACATTACACTACGGTTTATAGACCCAAGGTCCCTTACGAGTCTGAGTGTCCGGGCCGGTTAGGCGCTGGTTCGGACGTGTAGTGATCGATTGAGGTTTAGGTGCTGGAGCCCTAAATGAGAGCAATATGGTAAATCCGGATTAGGAAAGTCCCCGGTCCGGAGCGGATCGGCTGGTGTTGCCAATTACTTAAGCAAACTTGAAGGAGTGGAGGGCGAGCTTGAAGGAGTGAAGCTTAGATAGAAGACTTAGGGAGGCACACGGGGGTGTGACGAGGTAAGTCCTGTATTGAACAGAAGACCAAGCTTAAGGCTTGGTGTCAGAACGGAGTCGTCTTATATACATGCGGACGCGGAACTAACTAGAAGGTAACAGAAGTGAACGGAATCAAAGCACAGTCGTGTACATAGCTTAGCACAGTCCGTAGTATCAAAGCACAGTCAAAGAGAATATAACAGAAGGTTGCGGAAAGTAATAGAACGTTCTATAAGTACAGGGAAAAGTCCAAGCGCAGGAGAATGGTACGGAAGGTAGGGGAAGTAAGAAGAAGGAAAAGGGATGGTCCTAGAAGGTCCTAATGAAGTAGTCTGTACCACGAGAAGAAAGAGAAAATAGGGCGTAGCAGCAGGCGTACTGTTATAAATGCCCAACTTTTTTCTCTTGTCCTCTATGTTGTCTTGCTTGTCCTTATTGTGTCTTGCTTACTTTACCCAGTCGAGTTGGCTGTTACATATTACCCTTCCATTCCCCCATATGACTCATGTTAACAGCCTTGCTTCTGATAACTCATTTCTGACTCACTTTACTTATGCGCAGCCTCTCTGATTCCATCTTATTCTCTGTGATTCCATCTGACTCCCTTGATGCTAAGACTTGATTGATGCGGCTGTTGTATGTACTACTATTAGGATATGACTCCTTCGTACAGCCTCATCTAGTTAGGTATATAAAGAGCATCCTAGGTAGCCTGTAACCCTAGACCTGTCTTAGTTACCTTCCTGCAATCTCAGTCGTCATATCCTCTTCCCCTTTTTTCCCTTCCCTCTCCTCTCTCCCAGTTCTAAAGCTTAGAGGCACCCTTCCTTTGGAGGCCCCTCTTCCTCTATACTAGTGCACTCGTCGTTGCACTAAGTGAGTTGGCCTTGTGCCAATAGACTAAGGTCTACAACTCATCTACTAGCACTAACCAGACAGGGGTTAGTAGCTTGCCGTCAGCACAGGCCGGTTCCTTCATCGCTAAAGGCAACGCCATCGGGCTCACCTGAGTGACATACCTTCTGAGGTAGTACCAGAGACATCACCACAACCATCACCATCCACCTCTGTTATACATCTAGAACCTCCCCTCTTTGGGACGCTACTCGTCAACAAGAAGTCGTCTTGTTTGGGGTTCTCATCTAGACAACTAAGACAAGACTCCTTCTTGTCACCAGTTACCATCCCTATCACTGTCAGTCATGCCCGTGTGCACCACATGGCTCAGGTCGAGCACAGAAGCCCACAGGAGCTTTACAGACTTGGCTTGTATCACAATCACATCCCCTGACTTCTCTAGGACTAGACCAAGGTGACTTATCTTGGTTCAGTCTCAGCATTGGACTGTTGAAGTGAAGGTCTTTCACTACCTCAAAATCTACTTCCTCTTCTTAGGATACCTGCTTTACCTTAAAGGGATATATCACCCTCAGAAGGTCAGTCATGAGTCTAGAGGAATCAAGGCAGCCTTGTTTATGATCATTAGGGGAAGATGCCCTATAACAAGATAGGACTTGAACCAGATGACCCATGAACTTGTCTGTGGACTCTCAGAAAGAGTCAGAGCTCCAGAACTACTACAGAAATCCTCACATCATTCAAGTCAAGTCTTAACACTCTTGCGAGCATTGCAAGAGGTGCACAAGGTGGAGACAATAGCATATATTAAATAACACAGGCTTAAGGCTTGTAGTATATACAGGTGTCTCTTTATATACATAAATATCTTTCTGGAACATTCCATGGTGGTAGGCAACAAGTAAGCAATGAGTCAGTGAATCAACAAGCAGAGAGTAAGCAGTAATCAATCAAAGGATCATCAGACAACAATCAGACAAGAAGGAGATGGGCAAGACAATACCACAAGTAATTATACAAATTACAAGTCAGCAGATCACAAAGTCACACAGATCACATGAGAGGAGTTACAGGTTATAAGCCAAAGCAGAAAGCACATAACACTTGCCCTATAACAACCTATACTGGCCAGTTGCTAGGCAGCTTACATCAGTGGCCAACTAGTGGGTAGCATACAGTATAGGTTATTAGGGTCAAGCAAAGAAAACTGTAAATATATCACATTCACACATCTCAGACCAAGTAATAAACTCTTCATTGATAAATTTAACGAAGTATGGCAATGACCTTCACCATAAGTTTTACTAAAGGTAGTGAGCCCTTACATTCCCCCCTAACAACATAAACAAGCCATTTGATGCCAGGACGAGGTTACGGCAAGTAGACCATTCACATGCCATCCGGCTGCATTGGTACTACCTGTCCGCCCTTGGCTGCTGTGGGAGTAAATGTATGCCAGCGGTCGTTGAATCGGACATCGAGAGGCCGACCACCATACATGTACTGCTGGAACTTAGCTGTGACCCCACCATACTGCTTCAGACACGAATGAAACTCTGATGAAGGAACGCACCGATGGCCGTCTCTGCTTCAGCGACCTGGGCAAACTGCACTACGCCGGCGCCTTTGGACCGTGTGCCGTCAAATAAGATTTCCGCAAGCTCAACTTGACCCGTAGTCTCGAATAATTCAACCAGATCCTCATTTGCTGTTGACCACGGTAGCTGCCAATACTCCAAAGTTAGCCACTTGACCAATCTATATCTAAAACGGGGGGGAATCACTCACATTGCGAACCATGATTTGTTGACTGGGCTCTGACTCATAGCCACCAGTCCCATAGCCACCACCGTAACTCTGCGCAGGATAACCCCCTTCATATGTTCCGCCGTATCCACCTGCCTGTTGGTCGGGACCGGAGTAATCCTTGTACAAATCCTGGTCTGAGAAATTGCGTCCACCGGGGGCATACCCACCACGCCCATAACCACCACGCCCACCGTAAGGAGAACCTCGCACGCTACCTCGGAACCCCCGTAATCCGCCGCGGAACCCACCCCGATAACCTCCGGACAAACCAGCATAACGGTCCTGGATAAGATTTTAAAGCGTGAAGATGCAGGTAACGAACCTGCCTTACCTCGCGAACTTCAAGGATACGGCCATACCAGTCAAATCCGTTGTACATGCCTGGATGCATCATAAATACCGCAGAGCCCGTGGACAAATCCTCACGTACTGATTGCTTGTTGAGCATCCTTCGAAGTTTCAAATATCACTGTGCCACTGCCTTTTGGCCGACCATCCGCCCCAATGTTGATATCAGCACGAATAATGTTGCCTGCAGACCTGAACAAATCTTTCAGATCCTGCCATCCTGCCTGATACGGCAACTACAAAGACACAAAACTAAAGCTCAGTCAGATGATGGAATGACAGGAATGCTTACATTCCCGACGTAAAGCTGGTTCCCAGGATTTTGACCAAAGGAGTTATGATAGGCTGGACGAGGCGGTGGTCCGGCAGTGAGACCTTGACCAGCCATTGCCATACCTATTTTTCCTGGAACTGGTGTAGCGCCAAAGCGCGATTCATTCTCCCGATCCTATGGAGCCATGAGTAGGTGGGGTGGGGCACAAACAGCAAATTGAGAGCGTACCTCCCGTATGAAAACAGGACGACCCAAAAGCGGCTGCTCTGAAAGCTCGCGAATGGCACGTTGTGAATCCTCCTGGGACGCAAACTCGACAATCCTGACACGAAGCAGGGTGAGAGTGCCACGAAAGTAATGGTGAGAAGTATACATACCCGCACCCCTTTGATATACCGGTCGGAGTGACGAGCACCTCGGCGAACAGGACCTCACCAGCTAATAACCTCGACAATCAGCTTAGCCATCCTCTATCTCACTATGGGCCGTCGAAGACCGGGAAAAGGAAACCAAAGCCTGCTCCCCGCCCCCTCCCGTCCTCGCATGACTGTTATCAGCTCTCATGTGAAGATCCGGCCTCCATTGAGCAGGAAAGACCGAGCTCGGTTCATGCCTCCATACCCTTATCACGGTCCCGGCTCCAACCCCGGACTCTCCTAAATCCAGGGAGCCATTGCCGTTTCGAACAAGGATCCGACGCATAACTGCCACCACCGCTGCTGTCACCGCAACCCCCACAACCAGAAAAGCAAGAAAAGACCAGCTACTAAAACGCCCCCACCCACCTCCCCGCATAAACTCGATCAAGTCGCGGTATTTGACGTCGTAGCTGAGGTTGCCGACATATACGCGGTTCTCGCGCTTGCTATGTTTGGCGAACTCGACTGCTTCTTCATGTGGCGCATTTATTGGCCCACCAAGGGACCGTGGGAACGCTTCCGACTGTTTGCGATCACGATCGCGTGAACGGCTACGAGAAGAACCGCCGCGAGAGCGCGAACGTCGCGAACGTCGGCGACTGGGCGAAGCTGAACGACGCCGCGAGCGGGAACGGGAACGAGAACGAGAGCGAGGCGAGCGCGAGCGCCGGCGACGCTGAGAATGAGAGGATACATGAGGTGACGTCGATATGGAAAGTGTGGGAGGTATAGTGAAACGTACGTCGCTGTTACGCCGCTCGCGGTCTTCAGGTTCCCAATGATCGCCACCACCACCACGTCTGCTTCGAACTGTAATGAGATACGAGGAAGGCTGGTAGTCAGTGACGATAGAAGCGACGTGGTAGAGTGGGAAACAGCTCACCAGAGTCGCGTCTGTCGCGGTCCCTATCTCTGTCGCGGTCACGGTCCCTGTCGCGGTCCCTGTCACGTCGCGAGTCTCTTTCTCTATCACGGTCTCTGTCACGGTCGAAGTCTCTGTCCTTTTCTTTGTCAAGGTCGTCCTTGATTTTCATGTCAACATCCATGATGAGGTAGACACTGGGTACCGAAGGTGGTCACAGAAAAAGAAGAGGGAGAAAAGCGTGAGTAAAGCAAATACAACTCCGCTCGGGTCCTAAACGTCGGCGCTTGATTACGTCATCGAGCCTAATACTTGAATTGTGTTTCATATTTATACAACGGTATTGAATACAATCACCAACTATGTGGCATGCATGCAGAAGAAATTAAATGCTGATATGGTTGTCATGTTGGCATTAGTCCTCCCATCCTCTCAGGCTATCCAAATCCAAACAGATGAGGTTTTAATCAGAGTGCTCCGAATCATCCGAGGATGTGTGCAAAGATCGCGATTTGGAGTTATCACGGCTCCTACGATGGTCACCCACTCTCGGTGGGCGGGATCGTGGACCGCGCCGCCATACGTGATGAGCGACAAGGTCATCTACAATAGCCTGCGACTCCTTGTTGATGCCAACGAGAGGTGAAGCCGAAAGTCGAAGCAGCTCCGCGATGGTATAAACGAACGGAGATGAAACTTCCGAGCCGCGTTCCGAAGAAGCTGTGATCGCTGTGAGAGGCAAGTCGCAATAGAGATGCAAACGGGGCTTACTATCTGACTTCCGGGTTGGAGAGTGCATCTGCGAACGCCAGTTCGTCTTAGAGGTAGGGGGGATGTGGAAATGAGAGGTCCCAGATCGACGGTGCTTGGGCGAGGGTGTACGGGCAGGCACGGGAGTTCGTACAACGGGCTCGGAGTGACGCCAGGATGCAGCCGCTGAACGAGAGTTGGGTCCACTATGGTGATGAGGGGAAAATGCCTCAAATGGATTGTGGTGCGATGCTACCGGACCGCGGTGGTGGAGGTGCTGATGAAAAGTGATGAAATCACTCCGATGGGAGGTAGGCGCTACGACAGCAGCCATGACTTCAGTGTGGTTGGTTGGCTAAAGGTACTGGACAGGGGACTCGGTGGCATAGGTAAGGAAGCCTTGTTTTTATACATTAGAAAGGAACTGCCACGTATGCTGAGCAAGCTGTGCCGAAACAATGAGAGTGTACCTCGGAGGAAGAGTAAACGTCCGAGAGAGGGACGGAGTAAGCACGAGTACTAAGCAGAGCGTACCGAATCGGAGCATGTTGACCGCATCCGATGACGATTACTGTACATACAGTACTGACTGACTGAGACCAACGCCATTCCCGGGAGTTTCCGATTCTTCCCGTGGGCTCCAGAACCGTGGCCCTGGGCCACCAATATTCCGCCGCAGCCGCAGTAAGCAGCTACAGCAGACCTGGAGCGCGCTGGAACATTACGGAACTGATATCGATAACGTAACACTATCGCAGATTGGTGCATTACTCTACAGTATGTTTTGATGTTTTGATTTCTCCCTCTTCCCTGAGCCCCACGACATGGTCCTCGCATTCGTGTTCCTCTGCGATGAACCTCTTGCTAAACGGGTGTATATTTCTTTGATTTCCAGCAACGGATCCGCTCCGGTGTTCTCTAACACTCTTCATCCGTTGAAGCACGCCCACTCTGACTCTGGGTTGGTTCAGCTTTGCACTACCGGACAAGCCGACGAATAGACCCAGCAGATATGGCATGACGAGCTGGATGTGGAAGAAGCCCTAGAATTTTCATTTACAAGGTTATATAGGAGGTATGATGCTACACGAGCATTACTCTCCTCAACTCTCCCTGCTGGAGGCAGTCTGGTCCTTGGCGAGGTCTTCTGCTTTCCGCTGGACAGTTGTAGCCCAGTAACTGATTTGCCGTGTGGGTAGCAGACATCGAGGCATTGCCCTATTGAACACGAACCACGTTACAAACCCAGGGGGCTTGAATGCGGTCCGAAGCACTAGTGTTATTACTGTATATTGCAGCTACCATGGGATCGCTATCTATAGTTGTGATATTATTGGTTTTATCACCTGGGTCAATTTGGCCAGTGATAACAATTGTCACTGAGGTGTCTGGATCACTGGTCATTCCATCCCTAGTGCAATCGCTACATACAGCGAATATCTATCATAGCTCATCGCGAACAAGTTCGTGCGACGATCGGACTTCGCTCGTGCGAGTGTCCTGTAACTCTACCGGAGTATAGACCAATCCCACTTTGGCAAGCTCATTTACGTCAGAAGCTGCAGCGCTAGCACGTATGCGACCCTCCTCAGCCAGTCTTCGAGTGAAGCGCGCGATTTCAGAGTCGTACTCTTCCCACTCTGGGATTTGTCGAGCGCGGGAAAGCTTTGGTTCTTTCTGCATATGTAATTCAGCATGTTACTCTCTTACTAAAGGTTAACACGAACCGTCAGCGGATTCTGGCAGAGGTCAATTGTCTTGGCCCGGTGGAGTCGGTCTTTGTTACCTGAGGAAAATAGCTATAATCCAATCATTCAAATTTGGAATCCCTTTGTGACTTACACCACGTTTCACACTAAGCATAGACGGCCGTGAGCTGTCGCTGTTTTAGGTTTGTTAAGGGACATACCCATAACCAATCTTCGTGAAGGGAGAACTACCGGTAGCTGAGACACGGAGATCAGAATTAAAGGCTGGAGCTTACGATAGGAACGTGTCCCTGAAGATTATTCGGCAGATCTGTAACGAATACGTGGCGGACTTATGAGCTTCGGTTTCTTAAGATGGGGATCGACGCACCTTGGTCTAAGTTAGCAAGCGAGTTGGGGTCCGCTGAAAGCTGCTGATAATGACTTCGGAGGATATCCTACAGGAATATTTCGAGTTCGTAATGCGAAGGCTAAGGGAAAATGCCTAGCATACCCCCGCAGCCATCTGCCGAAAACGAACCAGATCCACTACATATAAGGCGCTATGGTACCAGTCAGAATTAGGCAAGAACTTGTGTCTGAGACATGGATCACCTGATATGATAAGGCCGACCACGGAGGAACTGTTCCCAGTATCCTGTTTTCCAAAACCGGAAACCCTCCATCTCTTCGTTGTCATCCCCCATGGGAGTATAGCCGTACGGTGCGCCATGTAGATCCAAGTCAATTAGTTCCTTCAGGTCTGTCCGGACGATCTGATCGGCATCGACAAAGATGACCTTGTCAAGATTCATGGGGAATAAGACGTCAAGAAAGAGGATCTTATATGCCCAGATAATGCGCTGCTTTTCTCGTTGCGGCCTTAACCACGTCGGCCACTTGTAGGTAACAAGCTCATACTGGAAGTCGTACTCCTCCGCGAATTGAGGAATAAATTCCTGCGCAGGATGCTCGGTAACACATCCGGGTAACACGGAATAAGGTGTCATACCAGAAACGACGGAGACAAAAAGTTCTCAATGAACCAGAATTTGACGGAGTGCTTTGTGTTGCGCAGGACACTCAGGATCATGATCGATGCAAATCTCTGGTGAAGTGAGGGACTGGTCAGACTTCGATCACAATTTCCTCACCTCATACAAAAGACCGGATGCCACCGTGAATATGTTGATCTCAGCATTTGTTTGTGGTGACACCGCGGTTTCCACCTTGCCGACTGACTTCAAAATCGAAGATATACTGCCCAAAAATGTTACCCAGCTGCGAGGCATTATAACAACGACTCACCGCGAAAAGATGCCGTCAACAATACCTTTGGGAACATCTTCCTCAGTAACTTCGAGTACATCGACACTTTCTTTTCCCGGAATACGGGCAAGACGTGGATATAGCGTTACACCCTCGAAACTTGTAATGGTAATGCCACTCCCAACCGAGTCGACGGTGGGGCTCTGCCACCCTTCGTTTCCTGCACTTTCCAATCGAAAAACCTCGCGACTGTGACCTTCACGGATCTCAAGTTGATAGATGCCAGGCGTCGCTTTGAATTGGAGGTAGCCCAAATTTTCCACGATAAGTGTATCATCAACTGACTTGCCATGACCCTCTGTCAACTCTAACTGCACGCCGCGCGGTGGAGTATTTGTACCGCTCTCCCGTGCATGCCCCCCGACGATGAGGTAGTCGAGCTCGTAAACTACTGCAACGCCATACTGTTGCTCTTCGCCAGACAACACGCCAAGTTGAATGTTGTCCAAATCGTATCGTGCTTCACGTGGGCGCACAAGCCATGAGGATGGCTCATCAAGACCAAGGGTATAGATCGGATCCACGGGAAGGTTATGGAAAAAAACCTGCGGAGGTAGCTCATGACTGGATTGGGCTTCATTAGTCGAAGAGCAGATCCGATGGAGTCGGTCTACTTACCCATTCGCATCGAAGGCGAGCGAGGGGATGAGGTTGTAACGATAAAACCGTTTTAGCGGCAGCTACCGCATGATAAAGCAAGAGAGTGCATTGTATCTGAGCAGAGAACGTACCTCAACGTACTGGGCTGGGTGCAAATGAAATTCCACGCTGACAGTTGGAATGTGAGAAAGCCACTGTATTAGGAGAGTTCTTAGTGAGCCAACATATTATTGGGCTTGTAAAAACCTCAAAGAGACTAGTGTATTTTTGCGCTTGCTCGCTTAGAGGATCAAGGACAACGGCGAAACGGTGCAAGGCAGTGGTCGTATCACCGATTGTAAAGGCTCTTATGGTGTAGGCCACGTCGATAACTGGTCAATTCATGAAAAACATAAGCCACCCACGTATGTTGACTATCCATTAATTTGTAATTCCGATTCCTTGATATCGGAGCCTTGTTGAAGACACCCGATTGAGACGGATCTTCAACTTGGAGACCAGAAACGACGGAAGACAGCATTGAAACAAGATTGGCCACAGCAGCACTAAGGGCAATTCTCAGCTTACGAACTATTCTGATTAGAACCAGTACTCACCGGCCACGGTCAGCAGTAGTGGGAACGATATCTTCAAGCGCGTTCATTACGGGTCGGACACGCTTCACAAGTTCATAATCCTGAAGCACTTGGTAGTCCTCTGCAGTGAATTCCCCGGCCAGGATAGGCCCAATAATCTACATACGCGCCACGTCATGTTTTGGAAAGGAGATCAGGGCAATTATTCTTACCCGACCATTTATGATAAGCCCTGCAGTCCCAGGGACGAGACCCACTTTCTCAGCCACTTGTCGGGTTGTTTCCGTGTACCAGCGGTAATGATCCCTGTCAATGTCAGTCAATGTGATACCACCAGTGATCTCGTCGAAGGAGAGGTGCATGTCCAGCAGCGTCCGTCCTTCTCGACTGGATGTGCTGAGAAGGCCGATGGCCCGAAGCAAGTTGGATGGCGAAGCTTTTGAGAGAAGGCCCTTGTATACGAGATGCGAAAACAACAAAGAGACAGGCGTGTGCTGTCCAGGGTCTCTTTGTATAGCCGGGTTGTGAAGGAAGGTCAATCGTGATCGTGCAGTAGTTGAGTGCTTTGCAAATAGCCTACTCAGACGAGGAGTGGGCAAGGAGAGAATTGACATACCGAGAATGCAAGCGCTGCCTGCAAAGTGCGTAGGCCATCTTCCGAGTCGAGGTCAGCAATTACGTAGATAGACAGAGGCACCTGCTCAGAAACTACATTGCCATCAGCGACCGAGGTGAGAAGGACTGGAAGCGGATTTACCGGGGTAGACAAAAATGTCGGGCGAGGTGTGCAGGCCTGTCCATCGATGCAAGTCGGGAAGTCTGGCCACACGCACGCCACCCCCACTACCAACAGGAACTATGTGACGGTTCCGTCTCTTCATAGTCGAGGGCAAGTCGTAAAAATGATTCTCGATGCCGTCAGCATAATCATCTGTAATCACACCCGAGTAGATCTGGATCAAACAATCGGAATGAATGAGAGAATCTAAAGAGGAAACGCGAACTTACATTTTCTTGAAAATACTGGAGGGCCTGTCCAATGGCCAATTGCAGTTTATTCAGAATGCTCTGATCCCATACGGTTTAGTATTGCATCGTAAGATCGACGCATGACGACATACATCATCAACAACATTATACTTCCCGTTGATGAAGATGTGGCCTCCGGGCGATGAGGCAATGGTCGTACCAAGTCGTTGTGCGTACGTTCGAGCTTTTGAGAGCCTCACTTCGATTTCGTCGGTAGCGCTGCTAAGGACACTCTCGAAAGTCATCACCTCCCCCCCATCCATAATTTCTTCGTTCACCACGAGTGCTTCAAATACTGTTTGTATATGAGACCAGTCTATCTGTTGCTTGAGCCCATCTAATATATCAAGGATCTAATGTGTAATACGGAGGAGCGCAAGACGGAAGCACGTACCATGCACGGAGCTAAAGAATCTCATGGTTTTTTGACGACCATAGTTCTGCACTAGGTAATAAAACACCTTTGCCATCTTCAAGCCCTCTTCGGTTTCGACAATCGGTACAATACCAAAGCGGACTGGGTACAAGTGATCGATTAGCATTGATAAAGTATCTGTGATGAAACGCAAGCTGGATGGTCGAGCGAGGTCGAATATGAGGACGACATTGTACATATTTCGACGAACGGTAGGAACTTGGCCAGGAAACATCGGACGTAAGAGCTTGTGCGAGTTAACATGGCATAGTATTTGATAGAGGACAAGCGTACCGCGTATAAAGACGATTGCCAACGTGCGTAACTATAAGCGAGTAAGGATACTGATACAGGGGACATTATGGTGCTTACCGGCTGTCCTTCTCTATGTCATTCCACCAGACCACGAGATCGCCACCCTCAGGACGGTCGCTAGCATCGAAAAGGTCATCGACAACACCATTATTATGCAATAAGGTCTCAAGGGAGGAATGGGTAACAAGATCAAATGCTTGGTCCGGTACCAGACCAAAAGACGTCAAAGAGAGCATGAGGTCTCGTTCCTTGCGTACTAAACGGAGAAGACTAAGAAAAACATGAGGCGTGGTTGCGTATGAGGTACAGCAAGGTGACTTGCCTATATGGGTTCATATCATCCTCAGAGAGCTGCGCTCCGTTCAACCAAACTGGGCTCACACCAGGCCGTATCTTATGAGAGTTCTGGGCGACCTCTTGCAGTAGGCCAGATTGTGGTATAACACGCCGGGAAAGTGAGGTCGCGTATTTAGGAAAATCTTGTACTAGTTGCCTTAGTGTCTCCAGCGGGGCTTCAGATTCAGAGACGAGCTGAGTAGCAAGGATGCCGATCTCTTACATGAAGTTAGCACAATGTGGGTGGATGCGACGGCGAACGTGAATACTTACGGGCTATCTCATATGACGTCAAAGGGTCAGTGACATCCAAGGTAGTGTTAAGGGGATATTTCTCCAAGAGCGGGAGGACAAGGTCTGGGGCTGCATCCCCATCCTCGGCATGTAACTCTCGGATGCCCTCCGAGCTGAAATCTTGTGGAGGTGACATAAGAGGGTTGCAAAGAACGAAAACAACGAATCGTACGTTTCTTATGGGCCAGTCTATCATCGAGAGCGAGATAATCCATTTTTTTGAGATCTAAAGTGACACCGTAACCAGTGAGACAATCTTTTTCATTGGTTGATCCCTTTGGAGGAATGGGCCTGAAGATATACTGTACCCCTGGTTCGGGGCCACTGGACAACCACAGGAGGTGTGAGTGAAGCTTTCGGAAGTTGGGGGACTGAAGCGACGCATAAAGGATAGCTGTCCGTGTTGGGGCAACTAAACGACGATCCTGTGGGGGATAAACATGATCGAAGGGGAGCTTCTCAGGCCTATGATCTAGTTCGCTATGTTACGATGTAAGTCCATGACAGCAACCATAAGGATACATACTCACGAGAATGACGATTCGGCAGGATCAAGCATTTCGGAGCCAGTGAGATGAATAAGTTCATCCACCTCACAGATAGTTGCCCCGTACCAGTCCACCCACGAACCGCATCTCTCCGTCTCGTTTGATGCGTTAAAAATCCCTGGTTTTTCTAAGTAGTGCTGGTAAAATGCGACGATCTTGGGGCCTGTGGAGTGCAGGCCGAGATGAGCCTGTACGACTTCCAAAGCTCCCGGCTTTGACAAGTATCCGAGAGAAACCGCAGTCTGTAAGGCCCGTTGCTGTTGTGCTTCGTGTGACAGTTCCTCCTTTCCCGGAAATGCATCAGGATTGGTCAACACGTCAAGCAATGGGAAGAATGCATCAGGTTCTTCTGTGGAGATGGCTTCGCTGCAATCAAGAGGATTAGAAGAATAAAGAGGCCATGATATGAAGCAAAGACGGACATCAATTCAAGTAAGAACGGTGGGGAAGGCCATGAGGTGCGCAGAGACACCTTCACTAGAGGGGAGGAGGACGAAGCACCAGACACGAGCAAGGAGAGGACGAGACCAGCGCGTAGGACGCTGCTTGACTTCATTTTTATCCAATGCGATAGCACTGGACCGACGTTTGTGCACTTTGACTGGGGATCCTTTACAATAGTGAAGAAATATGTACTTTGCGATGGATGCCGCCACGTCTTCGCTTCGGCGTCGTTGCCACGCGCAGCTTGTTCACTATCACGTGATTAAAGGGCGGCTTATTAATGTACAAGCTTAAGGTCGGATATATGCACAGCAGGCTATCCTGGATACGCATATGAGCGTTGGACCCTAGCCAGACAAGCCAGAAAGCACCGCAAAACGCTCACAGTAAAAACATTGCTAGGCGAACCGGCGATGGCAGTCCCGCTCGCAAACGTACATCAGTGCCACTCACCGTTTCAGTAAAGGTGAGCATACGCACACACGAACCTAAGATACTGCACGACATATTTAGCAGCACATACAAACGCGCACAGACTCGCACAACACTACAACCGTACCAACTACCCAACCTTACCCCTTGTAACATCAAAGCGCGCGCTCGCTCAGCCGCAGCGCTAATTAATGACCCATATATCATGACGATCAGCGGGTGTCCAATGCGAATGTCACCAACGGAAGGGCCACCCTTCCAAGGCATTCCCGCCTTTGCCAAGCCGGACACCAGGCGCGCCACAACTCGCGCTCGTCTTTATATCGCAGTCAATGTTACATTACGGCGGCACAAAGCTGTAAGGAGAAGCGGATTTGCAAATAATAGATTGGGGCAGGAATGGACAGGGACACAATGTACTAGAAGTGATACGTGGGTTCTGTACCCCGAGGCGCACAGAAATGGAACCAAAAAAAAATGCCAGCAGCCCGTCCTATCCCCACGATGAAGTTCGAGCACCCGCACTTTCACTCTCCTGGATACGGTGAGGTCGCTCTCCGGACCTTGACGCCATATTGTCGTGTTTACAACGTATCTTTCGCTTCGAAGTATTGGAAGGAACCAACGGTGCTCAAGAGGGAGGACTTACCGCGAGACACGATGTTAGGAAAAAAAACATTTCAATCGCAGTCGTCACTGTTCATCGTGCATACGTCCATGCATTCATTCCTCACCCTCTGTACTACTTGTATAATACAAAAAAAATTCAAATGGTCGGACAGTATATGACGCTTCCAAAGAGGCAGAACCAAGAATTCGGTGTGTGTCGCTGCGCCAATCGCATGTAGCATAGCGCTGGAAGCTATGGTCGTAGCGTTGGAGCCATACCCTTATGCAGTAAGGGCGGGAAGGGAGGGGTAACGTAGGAGAGGTAATAATTGGTAAAGCCGGTCAATGGAATATAACATGGAACGTGCAAATCAGAAGCCCTATTAGATCTTGAATCATTGGTGTGAACGGACGTAGTGCAATGCAGTGGGATGGAGAAGGAAAATGCTATTTGATAAAAACTTGGAGTGTCCAGCGTGTCTTGGAACTGAGACGGTCTACCTTAACGACCCCTTCGACGGCTTATCGCTAACCCCACCGCCCTCGGTAGTGTTAACACTGCCGCTGCCGCCTGCACTAGCATTGCGGATCGACAAGAGCACTTCTTTACAATACTTGAGCTTGTCGAGCAAGCGCTGCGCAAACTTGGCTTGTTCAGGGTCTGTGGATGGTGGTAAAAGCGCACGAGCCATGATCTGGCTCAGCGTCCAGCGTGTCAGTACGTAATTTTTGTCGATGTGTGCAATGGCTAGTCCCTGTGCAGATAGGATGATCTTCGAATGGTCATAAAAATTAAACTATCAGATGCGTTAGTTGTATTTCATGGATTTGCAGATTAACGAGTACCTGGAGGACGTCATGGCTCAACTTGAATACGATGACGTGCTTCATGCGTAGGTATTTTTGCACAAATTGCATGCCCTTCGTACGTTGCAAATCCAGAAATGTGTACTCGTAATCACCATACAACTTGCCCATGATATACCCCTCGAAGTGCTTCAACAGGTACACTTTGCTCTTCAGCTCGTCCGGATAGTCACCGACAGTGTAGTTTTTCCGCACGTATACCGTACCTTGCCGACGTGAGGAGATATAGTCAAAATGCCTGTGGTGAGATCAAATGTGATAAATATCCAACGTAGAATATTAGCAAGGAGCGACGCACTGCTTATCAGCAGCAAGGACGAGAGTCGTGCTATCATTGAAATGCACCCCAACAGACCCGTCCGTGAGCGCGTAGCCCATACCATACTTATTGCAATAGTCAACCCAGGATGCGATAAAAATTCGCTCCTCTGACAGATCCACATCATCGCTCGGATCACGGAACAATTGTCGCTGTGCCAGCGCATCGAATGCAACACACAGCGTCTCGGCTGCAGCGTCGAATCCGTTTATCTTGGGCGGCCCGGAGGTTGGAGTTGTGGCGCTGCCTGAGGACCCTACACCAAAATGAGCATTCACGGCTCGTCAGTTTTCATTATCTATCTCGATGAATTAGCTTATAGATAGTCTCACCAATGTCTTCCATCGTGCGCACTCGAACATATCGCTCACTTCGGGCGGTCTCCATCACTGGCGCGGGGATGTTCTCCGTGTCCTCAAATGGGGACTCGGGTGCGTGTGATGCTTGCGCAGGCACCATCTGCGCAACTATCCGAGCCTTCTGGCTGTGCAACTCTTTCATCCGCACTTTTTCCTGCTTTTTGAATCCATCACAAAGTGCACCCTCTTCCGCGATCCCTTGTAGTTTGCTCCCGACCTTGTTTGGCTTGGCGGGTGATTTGGTAGTCTCCTTCTTTGCGGCCTGTAGTTTGCGAAGAAGAGTTGGCTCACCACGCACGGCAGCACCACCAGCAGGTGCAACCATGAGCGGCTGTCGAGCGGAGCTGAGTAATGCAGAGATAGGGCTACCGGGTTGTACCGCCTTCTGGAACTCGCGCTCCTGTTGTGCGAGACTGCTGGTCGCACTACTCGCACTCGTTGCAGGAGGCTCGCAATTCCGGGACATATCTGGGGCAACCTCACTGTCAAGTTGACACGTCTGCCGCAGCCGGGCAAGATTCGCTTGTGAGATGAGTGATGAGATATGACGGAAATCCGGAGGTGTGTCTCGCGCGGAGACAGGGATAAATCCTGGGACTGTACCGCGGGTGAAGAAGGCGTGATCGATAATATTATGCAATGAGGGACGCTCTTGCGGGATGGGTGTGAGAATCTGTTGCACGAGCTCACGCGCATCGGGAGAGACCTCGCGATGAGGTGGAAACTCGTACTGATTATCCCTTATACGCCTGCGAATGATGAGTTATGTAGCAGGGTTCCAGTGATCATTCTACGGAACTCACTGATACACTTCTTTGACATCTTTTGTTTGGAAAGGGGGACGGCCAACGACAAACGTGTATAGGATGACACCGATAGACCAGGTATCAACTTCGAAGCTATGTCCATTTGCGGTGTCGAACAATACCTCCGGGGCAATGTAGTTCGGCGTTCCACAAATAGTCTTCTTCCGCTCGCCAGGACTCTCAATAAGCGCGGCAAGACCAAAGTCACCAACCTTGATATTCATATCACTATCAAGGAAAAGGTTCCCAAGCTTCAAATCTCGGTGGATGACCTGGTGGGTATGCATGTAATGACAGGCACCAATGAGTTGTACCATAAAGAATCGCGCCTCCGGCTCTGTGAAGACACGACGGCGATGGAGCATGCTCATGAGAGAACCATTGGAACAGAGCTCCAGAGTCATATAGACATTCTCTTCATCCTCAAAGCAGTCGAGAAAGCGAACGATGTTGGAATGGTCTAGCGCTTTATGGATCTTAATCTCCGCATAGAGCTGGATTTGCTGCTCAGCATCAAGGGTCCAACTGAAAGTAGTTGGCGCGTACCTTGGTCTTGGCTTTCTTTGTCTTGAGCGAGCTCTTCGTCACGACTTTACAAGCCAGCAGACTATTACGGGAATCCTTAACCTGATACACTCTAGCAAATCCGCCCTGAAATGAAGGTGGGTGAATAACGGCGTGCAAGTGGAACGTATGAATGGATGACTCACCTCACCCAAGAAAGACATTCTTTGATATCGTAGAGAGCCTGTCTTGTCTTGAATGACTGGAGGAGGTGATGGAGGTTGAATCTTGGCATTTTGACGGGGGAGCGGGGGCGACGCTTTCTTATCGTAATGCGCAGGCTTTGGCGGAACTTCTGGAGGAATTTGCTTGTTAATAGCATTGGATAAGGGGTTACGCCGGTTGTTGGATGCTGAGGAGGCTGGAGGAGGAATTGGTGGGAAGCGATGTAGGGGATGCGGGTTCATTTGTCACAGTGGCCTAACACCCGAGACAGAAGGGCAGGAAATTGCAAGAATTACGACGTGCCGTCGACGCACGGCGAGCTCTCGAACTGGGCGAGTTGTCGGTTTTGACCGTACAAACTTGAAAAGTCCAACTGCAAACATTCGAACCCACGCTGGTACGGCGTGTTTATTATATAAGCATCCGGGACACAAACTCTCACGTGATCGCGTACCGCAGTTTACAATTGGCTTGTTGGCCAAATATATTATGTTTAACGTTTTACTCAATCCGCATGTCACCGATGGCACCATGTGTAGTACATGACTCGAAACATTCTCTTGTTCTTGTTTTTTGTAGTGCCTAGGCTACGCCTGATTCCACTTCATTTAAGCTGTTTTCGATGCGCCGTGCTTCTCGGAAAAATGTGATATGTTTGGATGTTCTTGACATAACTGGTCATGATATCATCGCATGCTTATCTCTGCTTCCAGGCAGCGCCAATAAGCTCTCCTCGCCTTTATCGCTCGAATGCATCCTCGTACTATACATTTCTCGTCCTGCTACCGCGCTAACCCATCACATACAGAATTCTTCCATTTCTGATCCATATTCAAGTTGGCCCCGAACGAATTCTTTTACCAATCACATCAGCGCTTTTCTCGTCACAAGGCGTATGACTCAAAGCGGGGGAGTGCTCGCGTACAGCGTCTCCATCATAGCTGGAGGGTAGCGTTCCCCTAGTGTAGAGTCCGCGCGCTGTGCAATCTCGCGGACTTGTTGCACTTCTTCTGGGCTAAGTTTGACATTCAATGAGCCAAGGTTTTCGTTAAGATACTATATGTGTGCATCGTGAGAACTTCTGTGTCTGACGGAATAAAATCTCCCCCATTTTTTCCCGTACCTTCACATTTCGAGTACCGGGGATGGGAATGACATCCTGACCCTGAGCAAGGAGCCAAGCAAGCGTGGCTTGACCTGCAGACGCCCCGTGCTTTGCCCCGATCGCCTGAATTTCCTCGACCACATTGAGCACATTCGGGAAATTCTCCTTGGAATATCGCGGAATGATCCGGCGAAGGTCACCTTCCTCGAAGTCATCGGGGCTTTTCTTTGAAGCACGAGGAGAGTGAGCTTGCGATAGCTCGTTGTATGACCCGAATTGAACGTACGTATTTCCCCGTCAGAAGGCCCCTCCCAAGCGGCGAGTATGCATACACAGTCACGCCAAGCTCGCGCGCTGCCTCGAAGGCTCCTATCTTCGGGTCTTCCGCGTCCAAGGTAAATGGGGAGTATTCCACTTGGATTGCCGCGATCGGATGGACCTTATACGCACGTCGTAGGGTTTCACCGTTGCATTCACAGATGCCGATATACTTGACCTTGCCTTCTCTAAAAAAATCGGTTACTACGAGTGGTGAAAGCGGAGGAATCCCCAAACTTGACAAGCTCTGCCAATGCGCCGACTGTCTGTTCGATGGGAACAGTAGAGTCGGCGCTTATTAAGAAATACTATCAGACACTCGTGCAACTGATCAGTGATTGCCGATTATCACAGCCTTACCGGTGTGCATAGAACAGGTCTATATAATCAACACCTAGTTTCTCGAGAGATTTGTAACAGGCTTCTTTGACGTAGGCAGGAGATCCATCGATGATCTTTCCTGAAGGCGAACCAGCCCCAAATTTGGTGGCAAGGAATATCTCATTGCGCTTCCCTGTGCGCTTGAACCTGGGAACACGCGTGAGTGCATTGGTGGACGGCTACACGACTCGGTATCATGGCCTAGAAACGAGAGCCTACCATCTACCTATGAGCTCCTCCGAGTCTCCGTACACATCCGCAGTGTCCCAGTTGGTACAGCCAGCATCATATACAGCATCAAGCAGCTGTGGAAAGAATGCCCACACGGCTCGGATGTCTGACTTCTCTCAATGAGACAGAAATTACCTTAAAGCGTTCCTCGTCCGGGGGAGCACTGCCATAATAAGAGGAAATACCCATGGCGCCATAACCTATGGCGGAAACTTCCGTGTTACCAACTCTACGAGTGGGGAGTTTACTAGGCATAGTGAGCTGATCCAGTGCAGTTTGTTGTGAGAGGTGTAGTGTTGGATACATACAGGCCTACGCCCTGTCCTTTATATACGCCAAGATGTGCGAGTGGCGCGCCACACCTTGAATTGCAAGTCGAAAGGAGGCATGGCGTGAGTCATCATTAATTCATGACCCCTGGAGGAAGCTTTGGAATGGTCAGCTCATCAGTCAGCAGCCTCTGCAATTCCCGTTGTGATGGACCGTGCCTTGATGCCGAGTGTCGCGGGGGGCGTTCGTGTTTGGTGTATATGGGCGCTGGGGGGCGGAGTCTTGACAGGAGGCACGGAAGGAATCGTCTTCCCCGTGATTTTCTATTTACATAAAGTGCCATTTACGGAGTTATGGGTGAACGGCTCCAGAGGTTGAGAGGTTTTAGGTATTCCAAAGTGCGGCTTAAGGTGAGTAGTCATTGGGTAGGATAGATCCTAGACAAGAACAGAATATCATAATAGATGATCGATCGATGATCACAGGAGAAAAATACATCCAAAAAGGTACAGCAATAGATCGCACACCTCGATGCACACAGGCATTAGTCGCCTAGCATCCCATCTACTTCATTGTCCTCCCCGCTTTCTGAGTCTGAATCTATGATCGAGTCTGCAGGTTCGGACGCGCTGTCATCATCATCATCGCCCTGCCCCTCGCGTTCTCTTTGTCGGAATTTTGATTTCATGGAAGCAGACCTTACAGCAGTTTTCCTGACGGGGCAGGTGAATAACACGGGTGAGTTATGTGATAGCTGACCTGAGGTATAGAACGAAACACAAAGGTCACGCACAGTGTTACATCGCGTTTGGAACGAGGGACAGGTGTCGACTCTTCGTCATCCTCATCAACATCAACATCACTATTACCATCTTCGTCGTCGCCTTCGAGACTGATCGGTGTCATGTCTACCTTCTTGGCCCTGAGCAGGATTTATTAGTTTAGTCATGACAAGTCAGTCTGTGCTTACGCCGCTCTGCGTGGCATGGATCGGGTGGGTAGTGCAGGAGATCCTTCCACCGTATTGTCCCCGTCGTCGTTATCGTCGGATTGGGATGTCCGACGTCGCCTGTAGGCACCCATGAGTACATCCGCTACAGCCCGCACGAATTACGGGACCGCACTTTGACTTAGCTTTGCCACCTTTCCCACGAGGTGGTGGCCGAGCCCACTCATCTGTTGCGCTCGTGCTGTCAGTCGTGACACTTTCCGACCTGCGCTTCCGTGCAGCACGTTTCTTTGAGGATGGCGCTTCTTGCTCCTCATCATCGTCCTCATCCAGCGGCACTATTTCATCCAAAAACACGAACAGTTCCTGGAGGGATACAAGCTGACGGTACTCTGTATCATCAAAGTCCTCGAGTTGCTTTTCGAATCGCTTTGAGAGTGCACCATCAAACTTGATGAGCGCAGCTAGCGCGGAGGCGTCCCGCGGTGGTCGGCGCGTGCGCAGGTTGTGCACGAGGAGCTTGAGAGTGCGCACTTTATCGTCATCGTCCGTTTCGGGCGGAAGAAAGAGCTTGCCGAGGGCCTGGCAAAGTGTTTTCTTGTCACTCCCTAAGTTGATACCCCGTTCTTTTAAGCGCCCCAGTTAGACCAGAGGAGAGGATGATACTTACTAGGGACATCCTTATTGAAGAGTGCCCGAAGGATCGAAGATGCCATGTCCATGTGGACCATCTGGTCTGAGCTCTGACCCTGAGCCTGTCTAGGAGACGCGGAGGATGGTTGTCAAATCTGTGAATGGTGCAGTATTTGATCTCTTACATAGCCTTTTGTGGATCTGTCCAGTCAACGAACATTGCGCATACTTGCGCGGGCGAGACCATCTCTTGGCCCTCATCTAATTCTTGATAACCCTTGCTCAGTTGGTCAAACACGGGTAGGAAGATCTAGTTTGCACAACGTCGTGAGATTTTGAGGAGGAGGATCAAATGATTCATTTGCCTTCTGCATGAGGCATTGGTGTGTGGGAGCTGAGTAGCTGTATGCTGGGAAGAAATATGACAGGCATTGGCGCAGCTCTTGGTTGTCCGCCGTGTCAGGTGAGAGGTAGATTAACGCTAGACTGACCAAGACCTGCGGGCCTGTCAGAGACTTGGGTTCGGGAAATAGAATGGGAGAAAGTACGGACTCGTTCGTCGGAAATCATGCCGGATAGCATGAGCTTTGCGAATCCAGTACAGATTAGCGCTTGCACCTTGTTCGATTCCTCGTTTCCAAGAACCTGTAGCAAAAATTCGATTACTCGCCCGCCCTGTGATCAATATAAATGCATCAGTTCCCAGGGAACGAGCCGCAAGATAGAACCCGACGCACACCGACACTTGCGTTGGCCAAAAAGTCGCCTTCATGCACCATAAGCACGTCAAACACAACCTGAAGCACGCGTAGCTTGAGTACCTCCGGCGCGGTTTGCACCTGGCTTAGGAACAGCTGAAATGAATTGAGGGCCATGCGCCGCGCGATGAGACAGCACAGGCCGAGGCACACGAGCCCTTTCTCACGCAGCACGAGTTCTTTACGCTTTACAGCTGGCACAATCAGCTCTCCGAGGATACCTTCCAGGGTCGAGTTTTCCTCAAATGTCTGTGAGACAAACAATTCCGTCGGTAGATGGATGGATTGAAGATGACAACACGGACCCCATTGACGCGCTCGAGCATGCCGATGCAAAGGTCCAGACAGCGCACGTCTATCGCATCTGCCCGTTCCCGTTCCCCAGAAGTCATCTCCACGGAAGGTTTGGGGCCATGTGGCGCACGGGGAGCAGCAGTTGTCGATCCGTCGATCGTCGTGTCGGCGTCGTCGTTGATAAGTTCATTCTACAGCGCTGGTCGTCAGCGAGGCGCAGTGGTGAAGGAAGGGAGGAAAAAAAGACGAACGATGACTTCGTCATCGTCATTTGCATCACGAAGCTCATGCACGACTTCGACGACAACGCGAATGAGATCGCGCTCACTGGAAGACAGAGTGCGTAATACGTCAAGGCACCGGGTGACAAGCCCTGACGGCAGAGCTTCCTGTGATATCATATGTCCTGCCAACTCACTGTTCAAGAGAGGAACGACAGCACAGACGAATGATACATACGGACGAATTGCTCCAACCGGCGTCGCCCGATCTCGTCAGCATAGTCGAGGTTTAGTGCAAGGCGCAGGAGTTCTGCGAGCACGAACTCGCGGTCATCGGCCACTTCTTCATCTCCACCGGGCTCCTCTGTTGCGGCTAGGGAGTCAAGAAGGGAGTTGTACGCGTCCTGGATGCGGAAGGCATGGGCTGTGACGACCGGGAGCACTTTTTCGAGGCGCGTATTCTCCTTTGTCGAAACGCAATGATCCACAAACACACGCACAAGGAACACCTTTTCAGGTGTTAACCCATGCCAGAATTCCTCTGTTTTTTTTTTCAGATCAGAAGTAAAAACGGTGTTCAGAGGTTATGCATCAAAGAAGAAATTGCGAACCATCGAACTCGAGGGCGTCGAATACGTCAATGCGCGTGACAAACACGCTGAGCAACGCATCCTCCACTACCCCGCTTTCACGGAGGTCAAAGGTACCGAGGAAGGCCAGAAGATCTTCGAGAATTGCGCCCTTCTTGGTGTCCACGCTGACCGCATCGACCCACGCGCCGACGAGCTTTCCTGCTGCAGCGCGCACGGCTGGCTCGCGATCACCAAGCCCGTTGCGGACGATCTGCTCGCGCTGAGCAATCGTTAGCACGCGAGGGTGCGCTGCGCCAGGCATGGCGTCATCCGGGAGCTCCGCATGGGCGAGGAGGACACTACCATATACAAGTCTGCGTACAGTCGTATCGATGTCACGCGTCCGAGCGAGCACGGCGGGGAGCGTCTGGACTGTGATAGGAATGTTGAGCAGTGCGGCACGGCGTACGTCACTGAGCAAATTACTAGTCAGAATGGACAAGAAAAGATAGAGGTAGGGACTCAGAAGTGCAAGGGAGGCGACGCACGAGGAGGGATCGTGGGCGAGAAGGTCCTCGAGAATCTCTGTAGCGGTTTGATCATCCTCTCCGAGCTCCTCGATGTCTTCGGAGCCACAAATCTTGGCAAGGGCTGCGACTGCCTGGACCCGGATGAAGGGTTCTTTATCACGGACGCGCTCCATCAGCGCGATCCGCAGGGTGTCATACATATCCTCACTGACGGCGGATGTTGGAAATGCGTGACGGAAAAACAAGAGGACATACTCGAGCTCGCCCAGTTGAGAGATGACCTCTGCGACAAAGCACACGACGCGGTAGCGAACATTCTTGTCTTTGGCTTGGAAACCTTTGAGGAAGTGCTTTAGCAAGCGATGGGTGAAGCGCGTTGCAGTGGACTCGTCGTCGTCATCGACAGCAGCTTCCTCCTGCTTTGTCTCTCCTCGCACCGCTGAAGAGGGGATGAGAGATCGAAGCAAGCTAGTGAGCCATCAATACGCACCTTTCGCGTTGAGAAACTTGATATAACCTGCCACAAACTTGACGGTCCTGTCCGCAACACCTATACCCTTCTTCACCACAAGAACTCGATTGACCATATCGATAAAACAATCTTCAAAAGCACGTTCCCCCACGAGCTTGACGCCATCTCCCTCACGAGTTGTCTCTGTCTTGGCTGCTGCATCGAGGTGGATTTTGTGGAGGGCAATAAAGTTCTTCTGGTGATTGGCGGATGAGTTTTGAGCCTGTTCAAATGCTTTTGGTATAGCAGAAGCGAGTGCTTCCAGTGCTGTTATACGGGAAGGCATGACATGCGGGGGTTCTGGTTAAATGCTCAATTCAATCAATTCCACGCGTTCGCGTCCGTAAAACCGTGATCACGTGAGTGCTGGCACGTGCCACGCGCACACACACATTCCCCGCAACGACATGTGTCCCATCTCCCCACCGATCTGTCCCTTGGAGATCAAATCCTTCCACGCTGCTGTAGTACTGAAGAAAAACATTTTTTTAATCGATCACATACCTATCCAAGCGCACTCCATGCTTCGTGTGTGCGTCTTAATTTGTGTCAGGAGACCACCTGCAGTAGGTGCCCCTGCCTGGAAAAGGAAGCCGGGATAGGGCTCGGGAAAAGGTATCATTTCAGCCTCGTTGTGAGGGCATGGGTACCAGCGTTTCCCCTCAACTTTCACCTTTATGCAGGTCTCTGCTCGCTCACCCACAGATCAACGCATCGCGGACCCAGTGCGTGTTGGACCACATCTCACCCACGTCATTCGCCCGCAAGGCCAGCTCGCTCTCATGCCCCAGGATAATTCTACCCACTCCAGAAAACCAAAACGTGAGAAGCGCCCGAAACAGGAGCGGCAACAGAGGACCCACGAAGAGCCCCATTTCAACGTCGGCGCTCCCAGGACACCACGTAGAGGCCAACCTGGTTCGCCTGGTGGCCGCCCGCGAACCAGCAGGCGACCAGATGTATCAGATGCAGGTACGCGCGCCTCTTCGCCTTGGTTAGGGATAGCAATCGAACCCGTAATCTTCGTCCTTCCAGGCTCAATTCCGGACTATCCACCACCCTCCTTTGATGAGGCCATTGCAGCAGCGGCTGCAGCCAGAAATGCCCCGCCCCTTTCACCAGCTGATTCTACAACTACCCACTCGTCGTCTTCGCCAGACAGACACCAGCCTGTTCCTATCCTTATACCCCCTTTGCCACGCACCCACAATCAACCTGTGGTCAGCCGGACGCTCCTCGATTCTGAGGCATCCGAGTCGGTGCGATACAGTACCCAGGCTGAGTATGACTCGGGCTCTGATGATGGAGACCTGGAAGTCATCTCCACTAGCGAGGCAACAACACCAACATCGGAGCAGGATAGCCCTAGACACAACGCCCGCGGGGAAACGCAACCCGAGTCTGGGACTACCTCCTCATCGACCCGCACTGTGCTCTCTTCACGTTCACAGCTGACGCTGACTCCCCACCCCAGCGAAGATGGTGGTGACGACCGATCTGTCTCCAGCCCATCGACAGATTCCCAGGCTGGCGACCTGCTGGTCGGAGCACGCAACCTGACCCCTTCCCCTGTGCCACCCAAGCGACGTCTTCATCTTCTTTCAGGCCTCCTCAAATCAAAGGATAACCACTCTGCATCAGCGCCTTCCACCCCCACGCACGCAGGTGCTTCTCAACTATCGCTTCCATTGCATTTCCTCAACCACCCAGGAAGCCCTAGCAAACCCCACCGTGGAGAAAGTCTCATAGCCCGCAGGCTGTTCGGACACAAAGGAAAGGACAGAGCTATCGATCCAGAGATCGAGAGGCCTCCAGAGCCCCTCGAGACATGGGAAATGCTCAGTGATGTCGAGCGCGACGTTCCCGCCTCTTCTACCTCCGGTTACTCTACACCTGTTGCCTCTTCAGCCCCTGAGCATTTTCCAGGCTCACCCGGCCCGTCCGAATCCGCAATACGCTCAGATTCACGCCGTGGGAGTGCCCGCTCGAAGCACCGTTCGCTGCTGAATCATCGCGTCCTACCCCCTCCATTGTCACTGGGCCCGACAAGCCAGCGATATCCACCTAATCTTAGCGCGGATGTGGGACCCCGTGAACTCGTCGGACTACCGTCTACTCAACAACAGTCAGTGACTTCTGCGGTTTCTGTCACTTCTTCGAGTACCCCGGTGGTCCCTGTCCACCCCTTGCCTCCAGAAAGGTTACCAATACAGTCCATGCATGCGCTTTTGAAGCCTCCCGTGGTCGTTGAGACCTCCGTGCGAGGTCGTGCTCTCCGAACCACCTCTTCGATGATTTGGACGCCTGTGAGACCTGTCCCATCACCTACCCGTTCTGTGACAGCGACATCCCCATCTACGACGTCGTCGCTGCCGAGTGCCTTCAACATTGATTGTGATGCCGACACCCCCGCGATTACAGTCGTTCATGATGACCAAGGGGGGTGCCTTAACACCTTACCCTCGTCATTGGTGCAAGAGGAAGAGGAAGAACAATTTGTGACGCCTCCTGGCAGCCCTGCCCGTAGTCTCACGGCACTCCCACTCGCGAATATTAGTAGTAGGCACCCATCCCCAGTGCGTCACGAAGGCCGACCTGGGGTCACCCTTCGCGACGACGGCCCTGTGCCCGTAGGAAGTCCCACACGCTCCGAGCCACATACGCAATCAATGAGTACGCCGACCATAACGCCACGGCCGTCCGTTGGTGCACTGCACTCCTTCGCCCCTTCGCACCCTAGCCCGCTTTCGAATCAATCCTTCGAACGTCAGGCTCTGATTCCTCCAGCAGCCTCTCCTACGATTGAGAGTATAGGGACCCCGAAGAGAGACACTGTTGTGTCCATCGGTGACACGGAGTCTCTAATTGAGCTCTATGTGCACTCACCTGGACCGCCCATCTCAGCAGCCGGACCTGTGACACGTGTGATGGATGCTACCAGTGACTCGAACCAATGCACCCCCGCAATTTGTGCAAATCCTAGGCAATACCACTACCCAGGCCGCCCTCTTCCTCATCCACCTGGTGCCTCTCAATCTGGCCCGGTGCAACCCGTTTTGCTCGACCTGTTCCTTGCAGGTAACGTCCCGGCAGGCCTACCTCCGTACGTGGAGGTGGAACCTGGGACGCAACGAAGTGCGAGCACCCTTCCTCCACAGTCCAAACAATTTTCGCGCACCATCTGTCTTCCCGCCTCGCCGCTCGTCAATCAACCCGGAGGGTATATATCATCATCCCTATCCCCACCTGCACTGCTTGCTGTGCTCAACGATGACACGTCTGAGCCCTCTTCTCCGGGGAGCACGTACGAAATGTTGGCTCCTTCACCGCCGGCTATGCAGCGAGAGTTTACAAGCCTCGAAGCGCTAGAAACGCCGCGACACGACGAGATGAATGCGACCATTACGGAGAGCAACCGCGAGGCGCGCCATCTCTCCTCTGCTCTTGCGCCGTATTGCATCGCTGATCCTCGCGCGCCCGTCATGACAGAACACACGTCTGGTACGGGGCCTCACGAACCGCACGCTCTTGGGCCCGACAACGCCGACGCCAACTCCGCCTGTTGCCGGGGCGCAGTACAGCGTGAATGGGGCACAGCTGGGCCGGATCCAGGTGGTGCGCCGGCGCGTCACGCGCAGTGGGCGTGTGAAGCTCAAGTTGGTGCTACTTGGTGCGACCGTAGACCGGTGCATGATATGCACGACGCAGTTCCGTGACCATGAGAGCGCAGCGTTGGGCACACGGTGCCAACACGCGTGAGCTTCTGTCCCCCTTCTGTTGTCATGATTAGCTTGGCTCATATTAACTCGCAAACACACACAGGTTCCATGAGCGGTGCGCGGGTAGCTGGCTCTCCCGCGGAAACCGCACGTGTCCGATCTGTGGGTCGCCATTCGACTGAATTTGAACCTTCAAACAGCAGTGCCAGTTCTATCTCGTTACGGATGAGGGAAGGGAAGTAAAATGTGTACCACTGGATGGACCAAACGTAGCTCCCCTTGATTTCCCGCCATCCCGCCATTGACCTGTGATACCATCCAATGACAAATCTTTCAGATCACGTATTTCGCCCATTTTTTTTCTTCTCATTTACGATTGATACATGCATATGTGGATGTCATGTCGACGCTTCTCTTCCTAGTGCAAGTAGTTGTAATCACAACTGTACGTGATAGCCGCCTTGGATAGTCGCCCCACCAAGCCAAGTTGTTCCGCCTATAATGCATACTACCGCCCCGGCTACGCCATCTTCGTAGACCATGAGTCGGATTGTTCACTTTGGATATCTCGTTCATTTCTTTATCAATCGTCACAACCCTTTTGAAACTATTTCTTGTACCCACGAGTGAGGAAATGCATGTGGTATGTGGTTTGTCACGCCCGCTGACCGATGCCGCGTCGGAGTTCCTTCCTGTCGCCACCAATATCACCTGAGCGGAGCTGGAAATCAGGCAGTGGACCGGCCTTGAGGGTGCTTGACTTGACCGAATATGTAGGGATAAGACCTATGAATAAAATTGACGTGCAAACCGTTTTTAAAATACGTCCAGACGAGCCCCAGAAGTCAAGAGGACTGAGAAGTTCCGAATACCGCTTGTGCAGTTCTGAAGTGAAATCCGGAGCTGGGAAAGTCGCAACGATTTGTTCCGATATTTTCACCCTCAATTTTATCATAACCGACGCGAGGACACGAGACCTGGGCGCCGTGATTTCTTCGGGTGCATCCGACGTGTGTGAAGATACTGTACTTGGTTTGGCCCATGTATTAATTATATCGAGGATGTACGTCCAGACCAGTAGGCAGTATGTACACTTGTATTACCGCCAGGCGTATCGACCATGTCCTTTTTAAGAGCTTGGCAAGGCCCACATATTTGACATGTAGCTGACTATGATACGATGCGAAGTAGAGAATGGGTTCTTTATGTATATCATCCCCGGTCAATGTCATCCGATAGGTGCACGGAGCCTGGTCCTACATGTGCGGTACAGAGTTAATACCAGTATGATGTGCGTCTATCATCTCGAATCCTTTCGCGAATTACCCACAGCACTCCACCCCCTCTTACCCGCAAATCATCGAAATCTACATCCACTTGAAAGTGGGCCGAGACCGATTGAGGTCATTGGCAAGCACACAATCCAAGCCCCAACATGATCCCAGCACCACACAGCAAAAGACACAAGGATAGCAACCAAAAAATCCCGGTTATGCATTTGATTCCTTTGTTTACATGTTTGTTTTGCGTATGGGAATTATAGATGCACGAAATAATTACGAACTGTTTTTTTGCAATTCTGTAACCCTCCTCTCCCCGTCTCAATGACCGAGACTATGACCGACTACGAGCTGATCAATTTGGTCCCAGTTCTAATTAGGGAGCTATCGTTTTTTTTTCTCGTCACGCAATGGAGGACGCTTCGCATGGGAGATGACGGCCCGAGCGAGTGACTGAGAACCGAGGTACCGTCTACAGAGGGAGAGCAGTGAATGGTCTAGTTGTCAAAGGAGATAATGGTTGGCAAGAACGACAACAACCCTTGTGTTGAAAAGGAAGGCATGGATAGGAGTGGATAGACTCGTATCGAGGGGCCAACGAGGGAGTAGCAAGCCACATTGCTAGGATGAAACTATAGTTAAAGTTCAGAAGCGCAGGCTTGCTTTAGAACAAGGCTATCAGGCTTATGTTGATGATGTCGAGTACAATAGATGGCTATGCGGACAGGAAGGACATCCTCTCAAGCTAGATATTGACGAGGATATTTAGGCGATTCTGACTTGGTCGCGGAGGCATGAATGAGTGCAATGGGATGAGAAGAACGTACGGTACGGATGTCCACGTCTTTGAGACAAACTCTGCGCTGCGCACATGGGCACGTCCCAAAGCTGGCGCCGAAAATTCCGGCGGAGATCCCCGGGTGAGGCCGCCTAGTGTCAAGCGATGGGCGTTCATTGGATGGGACAGCCTCGTGCCAGAAGGCAAGACGTACTGTGCTGCAGTGGGCGTCGCGAGCTGAGTGTCGGCTAAGCCGGACATATCACACTGTATGAGCGGTTAGGGAAACGGAAACGGGAAGAAGCTGGCGGGCGCAAGCGGAGAAGACAGACCGGGAGAGGCTGAGTAGGGACTCGGTCTAATTTTGCCTTTTTTTTTTCGCTGAGAACCGAGTAACTTTGAGGCGTCTAGATATTTACTACTTGGTACGTCGACATGATGAGTTGGCAAACGGAGACGTCAGAATCCAAGAACTCTGGAGGTCAGACGTCTGGTAAACTGGCACCGACGAAAAGTCCGCGGGGAGTTCCGTAAGGGAGACCCCAGGGAGGAAGAAGGTGTTGGGGAACGGACGGGTACGGTACGGCGTAGTGTGATGAATGGACGAAAATGGGGGGATTTGTTCTGATGGAAGGATGGAAGGGTACAAGGGACACAAACTAGTGGCCAAATGAGGAAGGTGAGAAAGGCACCGCGGGAACTGACCCTGTCTAGTTTTGTCCCTCCGGGGAGAGGAGGGACCGTTGGGGAGGGGGGTGAGAGGAGTACGTAGGAGTGGTGTGGGGCGGTGAAGGAGAGTGGGAGGAGGAGAGAGGAAAGGAAGGGAAGGAGGAGAGGAAAGAGGGAGACGGAAGGGAATTACGGGGATGAGCAAAAGCGAACAAGGAACAGAGAACGTAAAGGTAAAAAGGCCAATAAAGGCCTTGGTGGCTCGCTATAAGACAAGAGAACAATAAGAGTCGTGTTGCCGGTGTCCCTTCCTCATCTCCCCTCCCCGTTCCCTCATCCCTTTCCCACCTTTTTGTTTCGCTCAATTAGGTATGCCCCTCCCGATCTCTCATCATACTCTTCCCTCATGACTCGCACAGATATGCCAGCACTTCGCACCTCACGTCGTAGACGCTCCTCTCTCGCCCTTCGTTAGTCTTATCTCTAACCCCCCTTCCCTCTTACCTCATCCTTTTCCCCACACAGTCTCTGTAAACCCCCTCAAGCATGGCAACTATGGTATCGGCCAGCCCTCTCCCAAAGGCGTTACCTTTGCTCCAAACGTTACTCCCGTTACCTTCGTTGAGCCGGACAGTGATTCATTAGACTCGGACCCCTCGTCCCCCACTTCCACCCTTTTCCCTCCTTCAACCTGTCCAGCACCTCCTTCCCGTAAACGTTGCCCCCCGGGCAAGCGTCGCTCTCAGGGCTATATTCCACGTCCACCTAACGCTTTTATGCTCTTTCGTGCCGACTTTGTCCGTCAGAAGCACGTCCCTGGTTCTATCGAAACCAACCACGGTTCGCTTTCCAAGATCATCGGTCAGTTTTCCGACATCAGATCCTTCTTCATCTTACATCCCACTCATTCCCATGCTATATCTCTTTAGGTAACTGCTGGCGCGCCCTTCCTCTGGAGGAGAAGCGTGTCTGGGAGATCAAGGCAAAACATGCAAAGGCCGAGCACAAGCAAATGTATCCGAACTATCGCTTTCGTCCGGTGCACAATAAGAACAAGGAAAAGAAGCCCAAGACGGCCATCCCCGCTGAGGATGAGAGGCGTTGTGAAGACGTCGCCCAGCTGCTTCTCGAGGGAATGAAGGGTGAGGAACTCGCAGCAGCCGTCAAACGTCTCGATTGCATGCGCTCTGTTTCCCCTCATAACCTCCCCCGTCGTCCTTCTTCCGTCCCTCTTCCCAACTCCTTCCCCATTGCTATTCCTGCTTTGCCTTTCGTGGAGCCTGCCCGTTCCCACTCTCCTCAGCATATGAACCCTCCTCGTCATACCCTGCCTCGTCGCCCGTCCAGTGCTGTCCCTTCGCTCTATCGCTCCTGGGCTGAACCGTTCACTATTCCTCGTGAGCCGTCCCCCATGCCCGAGATCAATGCGACTCTCTTCCACGGCGCCTACCTAGACAATGCGTTCCCGAGTACAGGTCCCCATACGGATCCGTCCTTTGTGAGTTGTTTCTTATCCTGTGGATGCAATCGACCACTAAACACGATTATCCAGGACTTCGGTTCCATGTTTGGTTCCCTCCCGAGTGGCACCTCACCACACGAGTTGTTCATCTCGCCCCTCGAGAACGTTTCCACCATGGATTCGCAGAACGCATACGTACCAGCGGCCCCTTTGAACATTTATTCTCAGGCCTCCAGTGCAACACCCCCGGTTCCCCCGTCGACTTATTCAGCCTCGCCTGCACCCTCGGACTTTTCCTTGCCCATGCACGCAACGCAGGCGCACCGCATGTTTGAAACCTGTTCGCAGGTACAGGCGAAGGGGACCGTGGCGAATTTAGATGTTGACATGGCCGCGTACACCGAGGGTCTCGCAAACTTCAACATACCTCTAGATATGGGCCTGACCTACGCCGTGCCAGAGATGCCACCGCTTTCACTTGACATCTCGGGGCAAATGTTCGCCGACGCATTCCAAGAGCAGCAGCAGCACCAGGCGCATCTGCCGATCGCAGCGCCGATCGCGGTCCCTGTGGATACTGGTTTCGCTTTCAACGTCAATAACGAATTCTGAATGAGCAAACCCCACCTCAACCCGCAAATGTCGTACATCGTCTATGCATAGATACCGTCGGAATTTCCGTTTTTTTTTGCTACAAGTTTTCTTCTTATCGCCTTGCCTACCCATGAACTTTTTGATAAGCAGGATCCCGTCATGGCGGACACTCAGTTCAACTCCAACCAAAAGGCCTTTCTAAGCAATCTCATACTTTGTATCCTTTGAATCGCGTCTCGATATTCCTCAAATGTGTAGCCTTATCTCTGTCTTGCCCTCTTACGAATTGCCTATCTTGTCTCACTGTAGCCTTTTTTTCTAACTAGTTCACCATAGCGTCAGTCCATACGGTTCTTGCTTGGCCTGGCTTTCCGCTAATCATACCCTTCACCTTGACTTGTCTCAAACTGCCACTATATCTCACTATACCATCCATGCCCTCCACTGGTGCAGAGTGTGTGCATGAAGGGGGCATCTTCCTGTGTATAATTTATTTGCTCAATAAAGTGGCACTGTACTTCGCCTGGTCGAATGGCAGTGATCGCAATTTTCACATGGCACGTACTCCAGCCTTGATTAATCTGATTTCGGTAACATATTGCGTGGTTGAACGAGAACAGATGTCCCGGAGAGCGTAGCTTTTCTCAATACTTCGTATCTTCGTCGCATGGGCAAGTTTTTTGCTAAAACGTGACAGACCTTCAATGTTGTTGATCCAATACAGTAAAATATTTATTCTTACTGCATAGTCATTCATTCCTGCCTCACCTTCCATGCACTCTAACCTCAATATCTGAGCCCTTGTCCCCTATGGCGGTGGCGACGAAGCCCGTGTCAGTGTGGCACTCTGTAGCGCGCTGTATCGGAAGCGCAACACTAGCAGACGCGGTGGGGACGTCGGACGTCGAAAGCGTTTAATTGTTCGGCCTAAAGTACCGTGTCTTTCATGCACCGCCTACGTTGGCGGAGATCCGGCGGACACGGAACCTGCCCCTCTGATTGCCGTCTTACTTGGCATTTGCCCCGAACGAGCCATCGTTTCGTTTCGTTTGACGGTCTGACAGGACGGTATAGCGGTAGCGCACGCACGACGAAGATTGAGCCTAGGCGGCAATTTTATTTACCTTGTCGCCGTCCACGAGTGATATGTAGACGAGCGGGCCTTTTACACTTCACTTTCAAATGCTATCCCACTGATCCGCGGTCACTGGTCAGGGCAATGATGATCAACACATAGGGTTCCTTGTACCCATTGACACTCCCCTTGGGGAATCATAGGGGACTGAGGGGGTAGTTAAATATTAGAAATCGAATGGTGTACCAGTACGCATCACGGCCTACCGATTGAGCTTCTAGTCTTCAATGGTTGCTGTAGGAAAACGCCCACGTTGATTGACTGGACTGGGGTGAATCTAATCATGGAATAAAGCACCGCAGGATGCCGGTGGGCGTACGAAGAGAACGTGGGCCAAGACGATCACAAGTTTATCAGAGGCATACGTATTTATCCCAACAGTCCGAAGGAGATCGGTGGGATGGGTTTCGATCACGGTGAACTACCGTATCAGCTCTCCGGACTATGCTGTAAGTTCGTTGAGAGATGGTGGTGTCCCCTGATAAAATACGTTTTCACGAGTTGTGGAGACAAGATGTGAGTTGAGGGACACCGAAATACGTATCGAGCAGCGCCCATAGCACTCTGGCTGTGACTGAATGGGGATGAGATGAAACGATCGGAAGAGCAGACGCTACCTAATTTATGGTAATTTCCCTTTGGGCCTATCATCATGGCGTCTCCCGCTCTCGCTGTGCCGAACCGCGACCATGGCTTCAGCAGACTCGCGTCAATTCGGAGACCTGGCCACACAACTCGTGCAAGAATCTCGCAGGTCGACGCTCGCAGACACCCTGCTAAAATATAACGACGTCCTCGTGCGCACCGTCATCCGCGAACAGCGCCATCTCGAGGACCTTATCGACCGCGCCATCGCTGTTCAGGCCGCCAACGGGGACGCCGCCTTCACGGGCGATGCTCCCGCACTCCTCCTCTATCAGACTGCCGTCTTGCGTAATAAGCGTTGCCTGCTCGCCTACCACGCACACCGCATCGACCGTCTCAAAGATGCTTACTGGGCACTTGGCGGCGCGCTCCCCGCGCTCCTTGCAGATGGCGACCTCCGCGCACGCCTGTCGCCCCACGAGGTCGACTTCCTACGCGAGTATAACGCGTCCGTCATGGAATTCCGCGGCGACTTTTCGGCCGAGCTCGACGTCGCGGCGTCGATCACGCATCCCCCGCGGGATCTCCACGCACTCGTACGCGTTGTGCGCGACTGCGGCGTTATTGAGACCGAGCTGGGTACGATCGACTTTAGGAAGGGGCAGCGGTTCATGGTGCGCCGAGCCGATATTGAGCACCTCATCGTGCAGGGTTACCTCGAGGAGGTTTAAGGAACAACGGCATTCGTAGGGATGGTACCCATTCCTTCGCCCAGATCCACTCGGCTCGGTCTGTTGTGGATCCTTGCGAAAGGGCAGAGAAGTTTTCATAAAGTTTCATACATTCAGGTCTACGTAGAGACATTCTCAAGTCATCTACACATTTGAACGTTGTCTCAAAGTACAAAGACAGCAGTGAATCACCATCACCCAATACAACAGAGTTTCCCCTCTCGCTATTTCGACGACATTTTACATTTTACTGCGTAAATCGATGTCCCAATACTCGGATCGTTTTTGGGGGATATCATTGACTTCAGGGTGTCATCAGTCTCACACTTCCCCAGGTCGCAAGATTTTTGGGTTTTACGGTTCGTGCATGAGTCTGCCCACTATTCGACTCGAGATGGGACCTGTCTGGGCCCAGGGGGGTTATGTGTGATCTCCATCTGGGCATGTCTTCGCGACAGCGGAGCGCTTTGTTGAAGAACCAACTCCAATTTGAGTGGCCGCTTTGTGCTCGCCCCGAGCCCCAAGCGCTTCGAATTTACGTTCGTGACACCCATCCAATATCTGATCAGAACGTTTCCCCTCATGATGTGCTGTATGGTGCGTACATAACTTTCGAGAGAGGAGCTTGTCCTTCATGACTTTCATTTTCATAGATTTGGTGGCACCCTGCGCTACCGGAAACCTTTTTCTGCGGTTTAATTGCGCGCATCACAGTTTCGGTCAACGATATATCGCCTTGGCGTAAGTTAGCGACATCCAGCGGTCAGGAACAGTGAATATTTATTAAAGGGCAATTTGTGCTCGTAAAGCATCTGACTGGCAGAGGACGAAGCCGAGTCTAGGAAAGGATGACAAGGATCAGCTGCCGCACAAAGTACGATGTGCCTGCCTGTAAACCAAGCGAGTCCCCCGGGCCCTTGGCGTTCTTCGGCACAATTTACTTGTGACAGGGACTCACGAATCGCATGAAACAAGCCTCAATGTGGGTGTCAAAGCAAAGAAAAAAACGGTATTGAGGGAAAGTACTTCTGGCCACGAGTCGGTGTATGACTTCTTTCACAATCCATGAAAGACGCCCAACTGCATAGTAGCTTGGGGTCGGAGAAATGATGCTGTGAATGTAGTGACATACTGTACACCCGTGGATCAACGACGGCAGACTTGTCTCGCACTCGCTTCAATTGGGATGCTAGTACGTACTTGCGGGGCTAAACAAGTAGCGCCTCACAAATCTCACCGCTGTTGTCGGCGGAGACTGTCGCGTGATACGTATTGATATGTCTTCCTTCCGTGGTTCTTCCGGCGGAGCTAGAGCGAGGCCACGAAGCAGCGTACAAACACCTCGTAGCGAAACCCAGTTGCCGGGCGAATCGGCAACTCGTACCAGTAATCATAGAGCTAATCGAGTTTCTCAGGTGATTCAGTCAGTACAATATCCCCTCACTCACTCACCTGGCAGCGTTTCGGAAATAAGCACCATTCATCCATCTGGTTTGTCCTCTGTCTGGGTCCTTGATGTATCGTTAATTTCGATAGCACTCTGGTCGTTTATATCCCCGTTGACTTGATTGGAGAATTCCTGGCCTGAATTGCTTCGCGGAACCATGACAACTCACGGCAAGGTGACGGGGGATAGTAACCAGTGGAGAAAGGTATTCATGGATAAGATCAGTGGTCCCGTTCTTTGAATCGGTTCTAAGAATTCGGCATTGTGGGGAAGTGGGGAAAGTAGTGTATCTCGATTTTGATCAGAACGAGAATCTCTCGAGCTTATGTCGATGTCTTAGAATGTGAGGCAAAATGAACTTGGTCAAGGGCCCCGAGGCCCACAGCTAATAAAAGATGTCAATCGTAGAACAATCTGGCGGTGTTGGGGGTGTTCCCCCCATGGAAGGCAATTCCGGGGGCATGCCGATGTGACCGCGCCGGCCATCAGAGCATCAATCGCCAAGAGAGCCTTTGGGTAGCGGGCTACTACCTCGCGCCTTTCATGACAATTTACGGTATCTGGATAGGGCGGTGCATGAGAGCCCACGCTGAACACGTCTACAGATGGCGAGGCACTTCGGCGGTGCTTCATTGGGGCCGTTGTACCTTCGGAGTCATATCTTTAATAGCAGAGACTGCACAGGTTAACTGAATCCAATAGTTGCGAGAGAGCCACTTGTTGATTAGAACAATGAGACTGGTTAGTGTTACGAACGTATCGCGAAAAGCAGAGCAACTTTCACGACTACATCCTCCGCCAATAAGTAAAGGCATGGTCCCACGGATCATCTATCGTGGTGACCATCACCCGGAAACTCCATCAGAGTATTCCAGACGCTTGAAGTAGGTTTCCACATCGATGCAAGGAAACCCCGAAAAAGCCTGGAGCGCTGGTCAGGTTTGGCGCTTGGGATGGGATGGATTTGACACTGATTTGACTCGATCGTATCACATGTGCCTTCTCGAAGCGGCCGCCTGAGCAGATACGCCCATAACTACGGAATCGCTCCACAAGCCCATGGGGGCGCAATGAATAGCATTTATCGCGTGTTGGAGAAACGCAGTAGGAGAGATGGTGCCCTGAAACCATGAATGTTTTTCTCTCGCTGCCCCGAGAACCTACACCACTTGGAAGCTTGTGAAACAAGCGGCTTAGGGGGGGGATTAGAAATGAACAGGAGCTGAAATTTTTTTTCTGGTCTTCCCATGGGACGCGCAAGGTGGCTAAAGGTGGCTAACAAGGGGCTGTCAGCAAGCCGGGGGGGCTAAACTTGCACGTATGGTTACCTGAGAAGAAACACACCTACAGTACTAGTACTAGTACTAGGCCCTTCTCAGGCGCGAAGACCAAAAGGATCACGGCGAAGGGACTGATGACCTGCCACGTGATTAAGCACCAAGCAAAATACCTGTTCCCTGTTCCAGCCCTGTTCCTTGTTCCTCACAATCGATCATCTGGTGTACCGGAGACTGCGGGATACCATTTTACACACATGTGGTGAGGGACCACTCTGATCGATTCACATCCGGCAATCGACTGCATATGGTTTACGGCGCGCGTGATTGCGTCGTATTGCTTCCTGAAAAATTTTCCGGCACTGGAGCGTGATCTTTTAGCCTTCCAGTATCCGAGTCTCCGCGTGGAAAATGAACAATCTGCCATTTGGCGAGGGCACTCACATTGTGACATCCATGCAACATTTCGCGTGGAACGCAGCCAAGGACGGCGATGTTCGAAATGGCCATCGGGATTGCACCGTCATGATCCGATCCGCGTGGGGTGTTGGTACGCCACATTCGCTGCCAGTGGGGTGAGAATAGTCATTTCTTCCAGTTGTGGCATACTAATGGCATCATGCATCGTGTCATCTGCGGCATCATTGATTATCACCAACCTCAGTCCCATAAACTCGGGTCATGGATCGCCTCACAATTCACCACTGTATCTGCACGCTCCACGACAAATCGTTCTGAATCGTATCCACCCCATCGCAGGCCTTTCAAGTCCAAAATTCGACGTCATCAGAATGGCCGAGTTCGCCCGATGACGTCTGAACCATGATGATGATGATAATGATGAAGCACGAGCCAAGTCTGACACGATTTTATGTAACCTCATAAGCTCCATCACATGCTTCGGAGTTCGCATACTGTATGTTTCACGAACTTGAAACGTCGAGGCCCTATTTTCGAGTTGCAGGGTTGATTAGAGGAGTGGGACGAGAAGCATCCTCACACCTTTGGCACTAGCCCGGATCGATGACGGACTAACCCCAACTCGGAGAACGTACCAGGTACCGTATACCATACCTTGGCTCATTGATGGATTGCCTACATGTACTCTTGCACTCTCACTGCGGTCCGGAGCAGCGTACAAGGAACTTGTCCCAGCGAAGTGCTTGATTTCCTGTTTTCAACCACCCAGCGCGCATGTTTCTATATCATTTGTCTTCGGAAACAGTTCTCGAACTCCTCGTCATGCCCCTTCACTGCCTAGACATTCAGGTTAAAATTGGTGACGGTGCATGATGGTGATCAGTAGAATCGATAGCTGTTACTCTGAGCGAAATGTGACGTCGGTGTTCAAGGACACTCACATCAGATAAGATCTAAATGGGAACAAACGAAGTAATTACGTCATCTGATCACCCTGGTTTCGCTCCACTCCCACCTCCATTGACTACCACAGCCAAAGGCATCAACAACGAACTGCAGCATACTTCTGATCTGAACATTTACGCCCATTCTGATCAACAAGGAGACTTCAAGCCATGTCACAAGCAAATTCCGCACCCGAAAGCACCCTCCCGTATCCACCCGTCCACGAGAACAAGAAATTCGTGGTCTTGACCGATTGGTAAGGATTCATCGTGCACTCCATACAGCGTGCCAGCCACACTAACATCGTTTCCATACTGCCCCATGACCTCTGCGTTTTTACAGGGATGGTACCATCACCACGTATGACTCGAACGATTGTGAGGCTCTGATTTGTCCTTTGCTCCAGTCCGAATTTTCTGATTCGAACGAACGGATAGACATGACGGACTTTCTCGGCTATGGGAAAGAAAAAAGGCGACAGGGTAACTTGGATATCCTCGCGGGTCGCGTCGCATTCCGGTATGCACGTGTGACGTGTTCTGCAACATCGGGAGTTCCCAGCGTGCCGCTCACGTTCATGCAGAGATGCCTTTCGGGAGATGTTAGAGAGCGTGAGCAAGAATGGACACACGTTCGAGGAGTGCAAGCAAGTGCTTAAAGATAGTACGCCTTCTCGCTTATCAAAGCTTCCCCGTCGGCTTTTTGAGAACATCATACAGATATCAAACTCGATTCCGGCTTCAAGGAGTTCTTCCGATATTGCAAGTCCCAGGAAATACCCATAATTATCGTGTCGAGGTACGGGGGAAAGCGCAAACCTTTTGTGCCCACCCATTAAACAGCGCTGATCCGACGATTTTCGCCATCATCCACAGCGGTATGGAGCCCCTTATCCGCGCGATTCTCACCAATCTCATCGGTGACGACGACGCAAACTATATTGAAATTATCTCCAATTCGGTCGACGTCCACGATGATGGGTCGTGGAACCTCAAGTATCGTCATCCCTCCAGGTAGGACGACCGGAGTTTTCCCCATTCAGCCCTCCAGTTCTGGATTTTTGGTTCTGATATCTCCGCAGTGGATACGGGCATGACAAGTCACAGGCAATCCTGCGGTACAGGAACCTCTCAAACCCCCCACTCCTCTTTTTCTTCGGAGATGGCGTTTCTGGTGCGGCTCCCTGCTTTTACCACCTAGCGATCCATCACCGCTCACTGTGGATCCCATCTATTTCGTATTCCAATTGGCTGATGTGCGTGCTATCTAGACCTGTCTGCTGCGAAGCATGCCGACGCGCTGTTCGTGAAAGAGGGTCCAGATGACAACAACGACCTCGCGACGTATTGCAGAAGAGAGAACATCCCGCACGTGCTGTTTACAAACTTTTCCGAGGCGCTTTCTGTCGTACGCTCGATCGTAGAAGGCGAAAAGACACCCCAGGATTGGTTTGCGATTGGTCGAGCGTGATTTATTTTATGAGTTGTGCTCAGCGACTCACAGCAAGGAGGACTCTTTGGAAGCAGTATACTTCAGACCTCCACGACATCAATGGAAATGATAGAAGCAAGTGCCACGATTCGCCTTGATACATTTGTACTCTACCTCATGTTCCTTTCACGATCACATACAATCCCGGCGATCGTAGTCACCCATGTGTTTTCGTGTCCACCGTGACTGCCCTTGCCCAAACACGCGCGTGACGCATTTTCCCTACCATAGCCCGCCCATTTGGAGCACTGTTTAGTGCCGCCAAAGGTGATCTGTGAGCAAGCCGATGAAACCGGGGACATACGACCATCGCTAGTCGCGACCTAAGCGCCTTCAGCCACGTACGTCATAATCAGATGTGAGGAAGAGAGAGAGAAAAAATCACACAGTTCAGTAATTAGAAGCGCCATAGAACAATTCCATGGAAGGTTATACTGATTGCACGTTGAAAAGTCCAGTAACGAGTCGTGGAACGAGATCGCCGTGGCGAAAAGAGGGGAGGCAGAAATAAATGTATATGTTCCTACTGTACATGTGAGTCCATCGAGGTCTAGGCAGTGGAGATTAAAGAAGGTCTAAATCTAGCTACGAAGGCCATGGGAAGCCATGGGGAGCGACATATGATAAGAAAATATGGTTACCGAAAATGGACGAATGAGGTCAGATGGGGATGAGATGTACATCAGAACAAGTGGGGGCAGCTCGTGGACAGAAGAATGGGGATACACGGGGGAGACCTCTACCAATCAAGAACTGGGGGAAAGAATTTGGCTATGAGTCGCTCATAATATGGGCGGAGGGCCTCAAGGTCCACAGGTTGGTCGCTCTTGCTATACAGGTCGTATGGGTTGAACGCGCGCACTGCGGCCAATGCGCGCTTGTCCTTTTCGTTCGTGAGGTGAGAGTATGCGCCCTCACGGTGCCATCTGAATACGATCAAGACTCAGTGTGCTGGGAAGCCCGAAGGAAAACCGGAGATAAACATACGGGTAAAAGCTGTGGTAGCGGATCATGGCGAGACCTTCCTCAGGGAGGGAGGACTGGCCCTTCAGGACATGATACAGATACTGCACCCGTGCCGCGTTAGTGGCGCTCCCGAAGAAAATTTTGGCATCAGGGGACCAACCTCGTCGTGGCCCCAGGAGAGCATGACATTATCAAGGCCACAGTGGGGCTGGTAGATACCGTATTCTGTTGAATAGATGCTATCGTGCGAGTCTGGGTTTGCTTCGAACGTCTCGGGATATATTATCTTGTCGGAGAATTTACAGCCGACGACAAACGTATCCTAAGTTGTGGGAGCGGCTCGGTGTCAGTATACCAAGCTCCGGGATCAGCAGGGCCGATTGTGTACATACCCCGACGACGTCCCATTGACCTTCTGAATCGAAGAGGAAAAGTAATTTTCCGAGGTCGTGGACGAGCCCAGTCACTTGCATCCACTCGGGTTTACCATCCCGACGAATGGCCTCGGCGGTCTGAAGCAGATGTTCTATCTGTGACAAGTTCGTCTGAGGCCCCATCAGTGGCGGGGTTCACTTGCAAATCGGACGCGTGGAGCACTCACATCTGGGTCAGACTCGTCCACAAGGGTATTGAGCATCTCCATGGCCTGCCAGACGCCCATACGGGCGCGACGGCAGCTTTTGAAGTTGACACGAGCCTGGATGTTGAAGGCGACAGTTTGTTTTTCTGTGGTCGCCACATGAAACAGAAGTGAGAAGGTGGTCCCTGTAAACAAACAACCAGGCACGCATCATACCATGTTGCTCCTTATAGAAAATTTTGACACGCTCGCACGCGTCCTCGTACTGACGAAAATGTGCCTTGTCTTTTTCGGCGTCGAATTCGGATTCATCATCCCACAGCTTCAACTTCTGGACATTCACTGAAAGCGTAGATTGTGGTCAGATCTCTGGTTCCGCCATCAAGGGGTGTCGGCCTGCCAAAGAGGCGTACCAACCTTCATCAACAGCATCAGAGACCTCGTCAAAGGCACGACCATCGCGCTTCTGGGAGACAATCTGGGTGCTAGTGAGGGCGGGCATTGCAGTGCAGAGTCAAGTTGGAGTAGTGGTGGTGGTGATCTGGAGTGGCTCAGAGGAGGGTGGTTGTGTTGAATTCTCGGGGGCAGTCGATGGCCTTTTGAATACGGTGGGTCCCGTGGCGTCTAGGTACGAGATCTTGTGCAGATGTACGGTGGCAAAAGCAGGGTAAGGGTCTCTTGGATACACAAGGAGGAAATGTGTATTTGACGGGACGGTTCCCGGGAAAGGGCGTAGGTGATCTTCAAAGAGGCAGAAGCTATCGGGGAAGTTCGCCTGTGCGCGTGTGTTACCGGGTGTACCCAGCTGAGCGATGCTAGCCCCGTAAAAAAAAACATCTGGAAGACCTTGATCTTGGGTTTCATAACACCAGTGGGTAAATGACGCCGTGTGACAAATGGGTGCGATAGCTGGACTGTGACTGAATCAAAATCAAAGGAGTCCCACAAACCGAATTTCCTTCTGGGGGTTGACCCCAAGGGCCGAGTGAAACCGGATAAAGATGCGCCCAATTTCATAAAATGGTGCCATGATGCACCAATCCCCATTCTGGGGTAAACTATTACAGTGGTCTCTCCCCCCGACGCGAGGAAAAAATGTTAGCTCCGTCTGAGTCCGAGGTTCGATGAGCTTTGAGAGAGCACATTTCGCAAGCATGAAAATGCATCCGGTTGTGTTCATCCGCGGTCCGACTGTCCCTTCCCGTTTACAAAAATGGTCAAAGATATATCCCCCCAGCAATCGACCACGTAAGCTCCTCCAACTCGTTCACAGGCCCAGGACGCGTCCCTCTGTCATGCCGCAATAATGTCCGCGCTCGTCGTCCTGCGTTGTACGGTTGATCACCATCCGGGTTGCGATCCGCGACGATACCCATAAGCTCGGGGTTATCCGGTTGTGGCGGAGCGGGCAAGGTCAGTCTCCTCGATCACGGCTTCGTCTACCACCACCTATCCGCTGAGGCGTACTGTATCTATTATACCATCCCACAGGCCTCAACCAACTGGCGCATAGAAACCTACCGTACTGGTGTATTTGGTGGCTTGCCCTCCAAGTTTGCAGGTCGTTCACTGGCAGGTGACCGAACAAGGTATCTATTCCTTTGATTGCTCAGATGCGATACAAGCAATGTTTGATGGATAGACTACTTGTTAACAACCGGGGATCTGGAGTGAGCTTATCCACTCCAATGGAGAGTGACACAACACGAGGGGGAACAGAACGTCGCCACCGCATTGGACCATTTATCGCGGGCCGAGAGTTTCGTGAATGGAGCGACACGTATATCGCGGGGTTTCGGGACCATGCGTCTTCACCCCGCCGGGGATATCCTCTACTTGGGGATTCAATTTCCCAGTGACAACAAGCGTCCTGCTTGAAGACACGGCGCAGATTGTCATGGAGACTATGGTTATGACATATACGTCGGGCACAGAATAGTGCATGGGCAACGTCGATGGTTTGGCTTCTTTATAGAATGCGTGGTTTCCGACACGCCCTTATCCACGACAGTATTGAACAAGCATTCAAATTCTTGCTGACAGGCGCGGGAAAAGAGGGAGATTTCCGAAGATTGTTGGGTCACGTCGTGCCGAGGACGTTGCAGTAGCGCTGTAAAGGCGTGCAGTCATGTTTCTAGGACCGACTGAACCTTGTCCATCCCTTCCCATGGCGGCTAAGTGCGCTTGAGCGGCGGTTACGGTCCGTCCAACTCTAGTCTGCTTGTATGCAACGTTTTCGAGGGGCAGTTTAGTCTGTTTTGACGTCGGAGGGACAGGGGTGGGAGCTGTTTCCAAAACACATGGCTTCTGTGCTCTCCGTGTGGGAAGTGTGAGGAAGTCTGCGCCTACCATCATAAACCGGAGATCGCAGACTAGCATCGTGTCGTACTGGTACTCCTGATCATCAGCACTGGCACGGCAATCACCTTCCTCTTTATCACAATGGTTACACCCTTTAGTAGGGCCCTTACTCTGAATTACAACTTTGTATATCTAGATCTTTGGCAACAGAGAAACTTCACACCTGGTAATGCCACCCACACCCATGCCGTGAGACCTGAACTGTGTATAGAATTGCGTGAGGTTTAATCCCGTCTTTGACGCTCGTCACCATTTCTCTGTCGAGAGGATCATCAGTTTATCCTCAGGAAGAAAGCTAGTGCATGAACAATAAATACTACCGTTATGTGCTCAACAGCATGACCGACTTGAACTTGACGCTTCGGGGTGCTGGTGCTAGCAGACGACTTAAAGCCGTTCACGTTCTATCCTTTCCCTTTCTGGAGCAATGTCAGTGCGGTGTCAAAGGCAAAGGATAGAATTTCGCATGTTCGGGCCGAGAGTCCGTGGCCAACTCTTGTCGGGTCCAAACAACTTGAACTTGTTGCAACGCCCGACTCGGAATTAGTCGAGCGCCGTGCTGGAGGACAGTTTGCATGACCATGGTATACCGTATTGTACGATAATAAAGTGTTGTGTTCTGAGATTACCATCGGTGGAAATGCTATCCGTCCTATTAATGATGCCTGATGTGCCAGTGGGCGTAAACCGCCTGTCACGGTTTGATGCAAATTCAAGTGCTTCCGCCAACTTTAGCAATGTCTATCATCCGAGCCTTCACGTTGCCCTAAGGCTGTCTGACATCCCTTTGTAAAACTTTTCCACATCATCATTTTACTGGCATCTCGCTTCAGCACTAGATTCAAGAGTGGTCGACCCACCAAGAGTCTATCAAGGTAAACTCGACAGATGAACCTTTTACCTTGAATCTTGAACCATGGACGTACACACAATATGGCGCTGGCAACTCCAAACACTTGATCACTCGATCACTGATGAAGCGGTTGCCAAGACTTAGTGACTTACCTAGTCCTCCTTGGGGGTTCCCAACTATGTTCTATCGAGGGTTTATATATATTTAATTCCACAACGAAGAAGGCAGGATAGTTGGCAAGCTAGTGAGCGGTGCGTAGTTTACTATGTGACCCCTGTGCTGTCGCATTCGGACGGATTGAGAGTACCGGCCAATTCGTTCGAATTCACTGCCACCTCCACCGTAACGCCATCGCCGAAACGGATCCGATCGTGTCGTACTACGCACTTTCGGACCGAGCTCAGAGTGTGTTACTTCGTCCAGACTGAAAGTTAGATGCTAACCTCGGTGTTTGGGAGAGTTTATCGGAATTGCGTGGGTTGTTGGGGACGGGGACCACCTGCGAGGTGGGGCCAATTGCTGGCTCACGTGATCATGGACGGACATATACTCGTTTGGACCGAGGCTTAACTGTGACCATGATGCTGTAACCACCGCGCGATCAATTCCTAGTTCATATTTTCAGTTCTCGCCCATTTTCTGGCCGTTACCCGCGCGGCTTGCGTACGGCCCTCTTTCTCTCTCTTATTTGTTGAGATGCATTGACAGGTTTTGGAGGCCATTGAGATATTCTTTCAGGGTGCTTCTCGATGTTATCAATGACGAGCATTCTACAGAGGTTACGCAAGTCGGGTATCCGGGTAAGAAAACGATACAATCGTCGAGATCGGTTTTCTGAAGAAGTGAGCAATTACCACTCAGTGTTAGGTTACATCGGACCGGAATTTCCCTTGCGGTTTTCAAACGCGCACAACTTGTACGATGTGCCCGGACGGCGAACAAGCTTCTCCCTCAACTTCTATTCGAAGTATTCGATCTTGAAGGATCTGGGCTATCCTCACCCAGGTTCCCTGTGGTGGCGTGGTGGCAGGACATTTACATGGTCTTTGTAACTTGCTCATATTGCACTTCCGACTCGGAGTCGTTATTGGGAGACGCATGTGGTGGTGTCCGCACACTCGAAAGGCTGCAGTGTTCACCATTCGCTATTTCATATTTGCGGGGTGGTGACATGACAGGATATCAGAGACTTGTCCAGACTGCATGCAAGACCTAGAGCCGCCATACGTCGCCTCGTCTCTTTCGAGACAGTGTTGTATTCAAGACCCACCCATCTACTGTTTGACACGTGCTGCACTCCATTCGGGATAACATTGCGTCACTGTTCCCCCTATTAATACGTGGACGATCTCGACTTTTCAATTAACAGTGCCAGAGTGTATACCATTTTGCTAAGTCCTGACCACATGCTGCCTGGGAGGCATACTTTCGTGCCCTTTTGCTTGTTTTCGATCCTCACGTCCTTAGCTCTCATCACTACCCGGGACTGCAACGGGTTCCTATCCTGCATCATTTCCTGCAGAGATGTCATGCGCTCACGCTGCACAGCATTATACCGCATAAGCGATCCGAACCATCGTCTCAGGCTCCGGGGCCGAGTTCCGACCTGCCCAGATAGCAGGCCTAGTACCTACGTGAGATGTCATCGTGGCCATCGGTAGTTACGGCACCTAGGCTTCTTGTCTCGCCCTTCCTTCCTGGGGCTTACGCATGGAGGCACGTACCTCGGAATCCTTGACTGGGGGCATCGGCTCCTTCGGCGCGCTGTCATCCGTCATAATTATTTCCCTTTCCTTCCACCGGTGTCTCCACCGTGCGTGAAACCCTGGTGGACAGGCGATGGCGGATCTTCCGAAGAGAACAGTTTCTAATGAAGTTGTACTTTCGCACCACTAGCAGCTCGCCTACGCTGGTTTGTAGCCCTTGTCGGTTAACATGAACACCCGATGTTCAGACCCATTTGAAGGTGCTGTATTACCGTCTTCAGGGGTTAGCCTTAATGACAACCCCCTTGCCTGTCTGCCAGCATCGGAGATGCCTATTCCTTGCAAGCAGCTGTGCTTTCACTCCCTCCTAACGGGATTTACCAGTCCGGACTCCATCTCATGTCTCGAACATACCGGATCGTCTTCCGCACCTATGCCATCAATGGCATCAGACCTGTATATTTATCGGACTCGAACGTCCCACCGGCGATAGGTCCAAATGGCTGCACGCACTGTGGTACCTTCAAACTTGGAAGTGTATCCTTGCATCGTGTCCGCAACGAAGATCCGATTCACGAGCGTTAAAATGCTTTCTAGTATGTACTGTACCACGGCCCGATGTTCCTAATGCAAGGCGGCAGGAGGTTTCAAAATCGCTATCACTGTGCTGATTACCCAAGTTGCGATTCTCCACAAAAAGCGTGACCAAACGAAAACCAAAGTGAGCTGTTGATTTGAGAGTGTTTTTGGTTTCAATGCCGCTGCCCCTCGCCTCTCCCGTAGTAGAATAACTGCCTCGTCGCCCGGAGGGCGTACTATCGTAGTAGCGCCGAAAAGCATAGTTTTGACAACCGGCCCGAAGACTTCAATGGGCAGGCGTGTGCATAGTTTAACGGCCAGTGGTTGCATGCATCGGTCATTCCAACACACTCATAGGTTGTGATGTAGTATATTCTCTTATACTCAAGCAGCCTGAGTGGCCTACATTGATAAGAAGCAAAGTCAGATCGTACTGTCACGTTTACACGAGCCCGAGGAACACTCTCAGGCCATTATACCCGAGTCGGGTTTGGCACACCCCCGGGCCTTCAACGGGGTCACTCTACTGTCAGCGAGTCGGAAAAACTTCATATGCAAAGGGTCGTAACACGATGTACCTTGTTAAGATCCAGAGCGAATGTGGGTCCAGGGACAAAAATGACACGGCGACGGCCGAGCTATCATGATCTGCTACAGTTGGACAGTATGTGTCTTTACGGCGAGCCTGCTTTCTACGATCGGTGCAATGCCTCCGAGGCTCCGACAAATGAGTAAGTGAGGATAGATGTGACCAGCGAGCCTATTCCTATTGCCTTCCCTCCGTCCCGAGGGAATTGCCGATCCACCGTCATGTCCGCGAAGTCCGTTGCTGAGGTCTCCGGAACGGGTACCGAGAGGCTTTCCAACTTACCTTCAATTACTATTCGGTGCGAATTCACGACTCTTAGATCAGAGCCGCCAGGCGGGACTGCGGTTGAGCGGGTGCGTCCGCGCATCATCAGATCGGTTACTTCGGTGCGAAGGAGGCAATACCGTAAAATTTGCATGCGTGAGCTGACCTAGCCTGTACCGTCGTGCCGCATAATATGTTCTCGCCCCTGTCGATCGGTTCCAATCCAATCTCGCGTTCGTTAAACCTACTTCGATCAGTGTTCAGTCAGTACACCAAACACAGCAACCCAGTGTCGATAAGTATGAAAGGAGGCGGGTCCAAGAATCGTGCGCAAGGCTCGTTCTCCAAGTGTGTCAAGTTTCGAGCACCCCGCTCGCATCACCGCGAACTCCCCTAGAGAAAACGATGGTTCTCGAGATGATGGTTAGGAAGGGTATGAAAAGATGGAGCAAGAAGAGATCCGATCGTTAGCCGAATCTGTCCGCCACGGTGCCTGGGTTTCGGACAGTACAAGGAATTTGGTGGGGTATGGCTACTTGTAAGATGATGGATCTTGCGCGCTCTCAGCAAGAGTAAGCGTTTTGGCGGCTGTGCACCCAACTGGCTTTGGAGGACTCGGACCGGATCGTTCGGAGTCCTATAACGGTATAGCGGATTCGTGTGACTCGGAAGTGAAAGTCCTCGACTATTAGTAGGCTTCCATGTCCGCACCGAATGTGCCGGTAGCATTGATCGGCTACAGCCGTCCTGCTAGCCCTGCCAGTGAATTAGTATGTGCCTCGGTTTAAAGTTGTGGAAGAGACGACCATTTCAGCATCTGAGAATCCGGAAAAAGGTGCACATATGAAACGTGATCGGGAATGAAATTGCATAGACTCGCAGTTCAAGCTTGTAAACTAGCACCGACCCCATCCACAGACCAAATAAATGGCTTTTGATAATTTACGGGGGTGTACTACTCATAGGTAGGCCGAAAGACACTGTGCCGGTCGAATGTGATATGATTATAAGGGTGTGTGTGTTTTTCTTTAGCACTCGGCTGCCCGCGACGGAGAAACGGCCTATGTCAAACCTAGGCTAAACCAATCACCCCTCGATTTTCACGCCACTGTAGAACCTGCCTTTTGTATCAGGTGTCGATGAAGTACAGGCGAGGGCGACACCGCGTGGTGTAAAGGCAGAGGCTGACACTCCGGGATACTCAAATCCGAAGTGCACTGCCCAAGCTCATGCCAGGGTAAGCTTGAGTCTTCAGTCACGATATGTTGGTGAGACAACTAGAGCAACACAAAGGGAAGAAATGATGGCGGATGGGAGAGGAAAGCTAGCAAGCCAACCACCTTAGCCCAACGATGGATGGCCAGCTTTCATTGACTCAAATCAGGGGAGCATGTCCTTTGGCAGGCCGCACACCCCCAACAGTCATCGGGTATCACATCTCCTCCCTGTGATCCGTAATTCAAAGACAAGGGATCACAGCGAAGCCAAACTAGATCGGAATTTTGCCAGTATAAACACCCAGGCTCGGTAGTGCTGCAACTCAAGAGCAACTTCACTTGGAACGCTGCCAGTGACCGAACCATGCATAAGGCAAGGCGAGTCTTTGTCATGGTTAGTCAAAAAAAACACGTTAATAAATGTCACATGGAGGGGTCCGTCTGTGTGGATCTCGCCTGGCTGCGTGTGGCATAGCGGCCTTCATATCGTTAAATCTGAGGGTAGAAAAGCCCCTTTGGCAAGTTTGAATAGAGGGGACCCGGAGTGGCACTGGATAGTATTAAAAATGATACCACTTAACCGCAGCAGCAAGGTTTTAATGGTGGCACTTGGTAGAATAATCATATGCCAATTACATCGTCGCTTCGACCACCAAGATCGGGGCAAAACGACGCGGCGAGAGTAAGGAGTTATATTCACCACCCTGTTCGCGACTTCCCAAGTCGTGTCAACCACGCCCACTTGCAAAGCCTACGGAGGAGCTTCTTCTATTAAACTACGTGGTGACGCGTGATATTGGCTCCTGAAAATCAAGTCCGGAAGTCTCGACAGTGGCGCACGCTGTGATGGGATACACTGTTGGCATGTGACAGTTCTTGGGCATGTTGCATACGCGAACTAATGCGCTTGCTACGGCATATAACATCCCAGAGATCTCCCACTCCCGAGTCATGCACTTACAAGCGACGCATTAGGCGTTTGGGGGAGTTCGTCACAGCAGCCGAGCGGGTGATGTATCATCAAACCTGTTTCGCACCGGTTCGAGTGTAGGACATATACCAGTCATCCAGCAGGTGGGAGGCAGCGGCAAGGGGCCACTCTGATTCTATTTCGTGGGGAAAGTAGGTGACAAGTTGTGCAAACTTCAAGTTGGAGGTTAGGACCAAATGGTAGCACTTGAGCCTGAGCTGGGTTTGTAGCAACTAAAGTCTTGCCAGAAAAAAATGGGCACAACAACACGGAGTCAATATGGAGTTTGTTAAGGATCAAGGCCTTGCGAAGTGTTCTGGTTTTTGTTGTGTCAGAAAGTATTGATCCGGCGTCTATGGTGACCCCTGGAAGTGTGAATGGCGCGGGACATGTCACGGTCACGTCTGGCATCGGAGCTACGGAGCTGTGTTTGTATTTTATATATGACACTGCCACCGACTGAGGACTAGCGGCTGTGGCCTTAGGCGGGGAAAATTTGGCAGCATAGCAACTATGACTGGTATAAATTACAGTAATATATGGTCTCCGTCGTTGGCTTTTGTGCCGGGATTCCAAGAATCCCGGTACAACTAAATCCTAAAACCGCGCCACGATATCATGGTAATCGCCTGTAGGTCGTACACTAGGTTCCCAGATCATTTGACACCAGTGCTAATGGTAATAGATACAGATGCATAGACATACACAGCAACAACGTAATGCTTTGCCTGACATAGCCATTACAGATAAGATAATCATTAGAAAGACCCTTACTCTACGCGCAAAGAGACATCCCGATGAATGACAGGGTGTAATGAGAACAGTGGATGATAGAGCATCGCAGTTGCCAGCCTCTCACTGGTTGATAACGTGTCGATGAAGTAAAATTGATATCGAACACCGGGTTCTGTTCAAAACAAGGATCGCGCGATTGCTGCAAGTAACCACACGAGTACGAGAGTGTGCATGCCGGGTGGGCCCGATCGCGCGCCGGCATCGACGAGCGGTACGGCGCGGCCAATCGTCTCGTTCAAGCATGTCAGTAGCATCGTGTCCGTTCCATTGGGGAGCGGAGCCCCTGGTCTGCTCGCATTGGGGTCCTGCGTGTTATTCAGCACGGCAGTATCGTTGTACCCAACAAGCGTGAGGACGACACTGCTCGCACGGTAATACTGCAGCGCCTGCTCTGGAAGTGGCACTGCGCTCTGGTTCGTGAAGGCAGTTGGAGAACCCGATATCTTAGTCTGGTTGAGGTTCGAGGAGCAGTTGGACTTTAAAGATCCAATCAATGATTGGACAGTACTTTTATCCGAAAGCACGTAGAAGATTGAACCGGTATTCTTTGACTGGAAGTGCGCGATTGCTAGCGGCCCACCAGGGCGCGATGAGTTATCCGGTTGGCCGTACTGTACAGTGGAGTCCGCATTAGATCGGGTAGATATGAGGTAGTGCTGGCGGAGACATACCTCATTGGAATCGTACAAGTATGAACCAGCGCCGATAGCAGGAGCAGGCCAAACAATCGGCCAGAAGAAGAACGGGAAGCCGAGTCCCGCGACGCCGCGCGCGCCCACAGTACCAGGGTAGCCGCTCCCGTACACACTTCAAACGTGTAGATGGACACAACTATGTTAGGGCCGGGGCACAAAAACGCAGGCGCGGATTGCGTACCTGTTCCCATATATCTCCTCCCTGGTCCCACCGCCCGCAAAACGCCCAGAAAACGGTCGGCCGAGTGGGATGGGTGCTGCTCTCCCCCCTCCAGCGCCATAGCTTGTAGCAGTCGTCTTGCCGTTCGGCAATTTCGAGCCGCCGAGGGACACCTTGCCCGGTTTGCTGCCGCTGCCACTACCTACATGCACAGGGGAGAGAAATGAGCAGTGATGATAAGCAGAGGAGCGGATAACGCACTGCCAGAGCCCTTTGCTCTTCCCCTACCCCCGCCACCGCCGCCCTTGCGCCGCTCGAGGTGGTGGGTAGGATTAGACTTCTTGACGGAGACCATGTCTAAGTTCGAATCGCCGGGGCGCGATACCAGGGGATCATCATTGGGGTGAGCGTCGAGGCGCCAAGCTTGAGATCCACGGACGGGGGAGTGGGATAAGAATGGGATGAACATGATGTGGAGAGCAGGGCCAGTGCTAGAGTTAAGTAGTCAGACAGGTGTGGGTGTGTAATGAGGCGATGATATAGTAGCCAAGTAAATATGGAGAACCAAATACGTCTTTCTGTGGAGATAACCCACACCCTCCACCCGAACGTGGCTCTTTTAGGGGAGCATTTGACTCCTTAGTGCCTTGTGGAACTCTTGGCGTGGCACAGTGCCACTCACCTGTCTCAAAAGCGAATGCGACTCCTGTTGGAAATCCAGGGTCGCCTGGCCAATTGTGCACGGGTACTGCTTGATTCTACATATGACATGGTTTCGGAATTGACAATGACAATCGGAGACCACAATTGGACGAGTGGAGTACGAGTGAGCGCGATCACGATGACCAGTGCACCACCAGTCCACGAGAAGAAACGTTAGTAGATATGGTTAGAACCATAGCATCCACGCCACAGCCTCGCCGTAATTTGGGCGTCAATGGGACCGCGGCACACTGAATTTTACATGCGTTCCGTAAACTTCACATGGTTTAGGAGCACCTTGATGGGCGGCGCCCTAATGTGCTACAATATGAGCTCAGTTTATTCGATTATCGGCGCATGAAACATTTTCTCGTATTGTCATACTGGAACAGAAAAACGACCATGGTAATATCCGCAAAGCCACATAATTAGCCCACGCGTTTGCGGGTCATGCAATTAGAGTTGACGCGGTGGCCGAATCATACTTGAACGTCGGAGGAATCTGTTGCTTGGTTTTGTAATAGCGCGCAAGACGGTGAATGCGTGACTCGATGAGAATTAAGCGGAACTTGGAGTCCTTGTCCTTGCGATTTGTCTCAAGGTGTTTGCGCACCGCAACAGCCTTCTTGATCAAATGCCAGAGGTCCTCAGGGATGGAAGGTGCAAGGCCTGGGTATCACAACTCTCATCAGAACTGCAATGCTATTCACAACTATATGCGGAGATGATAGGGACGCACCATTCGACTTAAGGATACGGAGAATTTTGTTGCCCGTGACGAAGCGCACTTGAGGGATACCGTGCGAGTCACGGAGCGTAACACCTATCTGAGAGGGCGTGAGGCCCTTGCGCGCGAGCTTTATGATGTGCTCATCGACTTCCTCTTTTGTCATTTTCAACCAAGACGGAGGAGTGCGGCGGTAAGGGAGGGCAGAAGACGCTAGGGTGAGTGACCTCAGACGAAACACCAACGCTAGAAGTCAGCAAACGCACAAATGCCCTTTCCGGGAGCGTGCATACGACCCATGGCGTTTCTGAATAACGACCATCAGCACTCTTCCGATATAGCAGTGAGGTGGGCGACGCACAGATTTTATGAGGACGAATATGTCTTGATCTTGTGGGAAACGATTCACTAGAGATTGTCGGTTGTAGTTGTGTTGTGTTGGAGTACGTCACGCGTGACGAAGTGGCTGATATGAACTGTACAGTGACAAACTTTGTTTTTCACACCAAACTGGACCATTCGCGCTCACTGCCCTCAACGCTTTCGACGCAAGACACATTTCTTGACCATCTTCGCATTGGTCAATTAGACTTCATCCTACTATGAAGCTCAACATTGCGAGTACGTCTTCAATATCTGTCATCGTTCTCGTCTATCCCTGATATCATCTTCAACAGATCCCGCAACAGGGCAACAAAAGACCATTGACATTGACGATGAGAGGAAATAGTGGGTGACTCGTACTACTGTCGTCTCTATGCACATCTGACATGCACTTTCCAGTCGCGTATTCTATGACAAGAAATTATCTCAGGAAGTCCCTGGAGAGGCTATTGGTGACGAGTTCAAGGGTTATATCTTCCGCATCTCTGGCGGCAATGATAAGCAAGGTTTTCCTATGAAACAAGGCGTTCTCGTCCCCCATCGTGTTCGCCTCCTCCTTTCCGATGGCCACTCATGCTACCGTGAACGACGCAAGGGCGAGCGGCGCCGCAAATCCGTTCGCGGCTGCATCGTTGGACCAGATATTTCTGTTCTCTCACTTGTCATCGTCAAGAAGGGTGATGACGAGCTCCCTGGTCTTACCGATACTGTCCTTCCCAAGCGGCTTGGCCCTAAGCGTGCTACCAAGATCCGCAAATTTTTCAACCTCTCCAAGGAGGACGACGTTCGCAAGTATGTTGTCCGGCGTGAGGTCAAATCCCAAAAGAAGGAAAGTGCCAAGCCATATCATAAGGCGTGAGTCTCGATCCTGGGGCAGGAGAGATGGTCAGCTGATATGCCTGGTATTTACAGACCCAAGATCCAACGGCTAGTCACACCATTGCGTCTCCAACGCCGTCGTCATCTTCGTGCCCTTAAGATCCGCAGACTCGAACATCAGAAGGAGCAGAAGGCGGAGTATGAGTACGTCTCGACCTTTTTTCTTCCCACTAGGGCTCATGCTTGCAATTTTTCAGTGCCCTGATCGCAAAACGCATCGCAGAAAAGAAGGAGAAGGTTGCTGCTATCAAAGCATCACACAAGAAGTGCGTCTCTTTCATACTTCGATGTTTCCGCCGCTGAAAGGCTCACGTCTCTCCCCCCAGGGCTGCGTAGCGCAAGTTCTTGGACACGGGATTGCCTTGTACTGTACTTCCTTATACAGTTTAGGGTTATATAGTACTATGTACTTATGCCCTGTCACTTTTCCATCTCATACTTCCGTGACTCAATTCCTGTACAAGTGATGCGACATGGCTACCCGCACGTGGGACGCGTGTTCAGGTGACCACGCTTGGATGATCCGTACTTTCTGTGTCTGATATCACCTAAAATCTATCAACGCATAAGATTGGGTAGTTTATGCTATCAGGTCTTCACGGCAACTGGTGTCATGTGGCACTGATCATGAAAATTGAGTGCCAGCGCCGACATCAATATACATCAATGTACTATATCGATACTATTAGAGCCGGCTAATATTTCGGTTTGAGGCGTTGCGTTATAAATCGAGCTCCAGAGTGGCACTGGGTACACGACCGTGAAACCCATTAAAGCACACGGCACGCGTCAGGACTGTCTCAGGTCCCCACTTGGTACTTATTGTGCGGAGTCAGGGAATTTAGCGAAGTTGTCGTTATGGCATGGGTATGGCACTTTAATTGTGCTCATCAGTCGAGCATTCTACTTCGTCACCGTGGCCCGATTTCACACGCACCGAGTATAATGCCACGCTGACTGCCAGTGCTACAGTATTAATACAGATAATGGCTCAGGACCACCAGTTCAGGTTGTCGCCGATCTCAGATGGCCACCCTGCAAGAAAAAAAACTACGTATTCGCTATAACCTATGCTCTACATGGTGTTGGGTTTGTCGCACATTTCCAAACCTTATTTCACCACCTTAGCATGAAGTTAAGGCAAGAATCATCTTAAAAACGTCTTATCAAATTAGACATAGAAATGGAAATGAGCAAAAATAAGGCCGAAAATGTGAACATAGGATCATCTTAACACACTTGATCTTAATTACTTCTCAGCAAAAATGCTCAAGATGTTATAAGCTGTGAAGAACCTAACACTATTTTTCCGATGCAGAAAGCTAGTAATAGCCGAGTATGGTGGCAGGAAAAGGTCTTTCTTTCCTCCAAGAATACTCTTTCCTCACCAGAGTGACTTGCCATCATGATGCTCCACCCATGGCAGGTACCGTACACACGACGACCCAGTGGAAGCACGAGGGACCTTGCGTTTGCACTCGTGCAGTCCACGTAGTGGTCGTACAAGGCAAGTCTACAGCGTTGAAGTTGCCAGCAAATTTAAAGCGGATACGTGCCAGTGTTGGAGGCCCGGGGTCCCCTCTATACCAAATACCAAATGGCTCCATTCACCAAGGGAGACATCCATGCGTGCGGATGGCCCGAATATCGTCACAATACATGACCCTAATCATGGCACTTGAGTCCAGCTCCGACTCGGAAGCGGCGCCGCGCGAATCGGTGGCCTGAGCCCACCAACGTCTCCTGGGCACAAGGATTCTGGTGAGTATTGGTGCCCATCTATTAATCTATTTATCCGGACATCCGTCGCCGTGCCTCCTGTCTGTGTGCAGGGTCGATCCCTACGCAATTGACACACTATCCATCTATTACGGTACTAAGTCCTCAAATCCTGAAGAGTCCGAGACCGAGTCACCGTGCGACCATCGGCTCCTTGCTTCTGCCACGGGCACCATATCCACTTGACGTTGTGCCAACGTCGATTCGAAGACACATAAATGCCCATCTCTCAGAGGATACTTTGGACAGAGGACCCGGCTTTGCATGTTCGACATTCAAGGCTTCTTCACTTGTCAAAGCAATGCGCCCGAGTCTCCTCCGTTTAATAATACTAGGATCCCTCCTCATCTTCTGTTGCGAGAACTTGATGCCGATCTGTGCATCTCCCGTACTACCCACTGGAGCATACATGGTGACAAGGTTAGCGTTTATCTCGATCTTTCGCTGGTCTTAGGAGAAGCTCACGTATCTTGCCATTTTCTCCATAGATCCCTAATAGGGCCGCGCATAATCCCCTACGCGGCACCCATCTCTGACACGAGCAAATTAGTAGAGGTGAGTAGGCGTGCGAGACTATTCTGGCTTGTTTCTTGGACCTTATTCCATTTCCGCACAGGAAACCAGGGCAACACTTGAGCAAGTCAAGTCCGGCACCATACCATCGCAGCCACTTGAAGACCAGCCGCCCCAGGAGCCCACAGAATCTGCGCTCTCGACCAAGCCCATGGGGGATAATAGGCAGCCCGATGCGTTCAGCACTGACAGCACGCTATATGCCAAGTCGACGATAGCCTACGGCCAGATGAACGACTCGGACGCAAAGGCATTGGATGTTGGGGTCAGTCCGACCGCCGCGGAGGCTGAATCACTATATATTAAGGCTGTGCCAAGTCCAAAAGTGGTTGTGCCGATCCTTTATGTGCCAGTGGGCCTCACTAGCATGTTCTCCACGACTCCAGGCTCCGCGTGGGGAATGCTGAGCGACAGTACTACAAGTAACGATGCCGGCTATGACAGCCTGAGGGACATGCCTCCCGCCACTGCTCCGCATCTGGCAATGACGATGGCGAAGCCAGTGACTACGGCATTAGCAGAGATCGAATGTTTTCAAAAGATATCTACAGCATCAAATCTACGGCGGCAGACATCTGACGATCAATCGTACGGTGCTGATGGGCCTCCTTCACCGCCACCGAACTTCACCCCGCCCCCACACCCACTACTGGACAAGCCTCCACCGCCGGATAGTTCGTGTTCAAGTTCTAGCCCAACAAGTGCAAAAAGCCCACAAGCTGCTACCACGAGCAACCCTGCGTCGTCGGACGTGAAGCCATACCCTCCTCCTACGTCGTCGTGGATCCATTGTGTCGTGGCAACGAGCATAGCCTTCGTAGCAGTTGTGACTTGTGCCTATCGGAAGTGGTGCAATGCGCAATACAGTCCGCCAGTGCCAGTGGAGCCTGCCGTTGACCCACAGTCGGCAACATTCTCCGGTTCTGGCAGAACGTGCGCGTCCATGATCTCGTGCTTAATGAAGCAGTTTAGGGATGTGATCGAGCCGCGTGCTAGTCCGAGGCTTGTCGCGTCATTTGCGGGGGTAGAAAGAACACAGAGGCCGATAAACGATTCTGTATCCGAGTCTAAAACGTCCTGTTGACCTATAATTGTATACTAGAGGATATGTGGGCCCGTTTGGTCCACAAAAACTATACGCTTAGGGATCTTCTGACTAGTAGCTTGCAATGTAATCCGAGTCGATGCTTGTGCTTTGGGGCGTTACGGTACGTACTTGAAACTTGAATATTGAATGCCCGATGCATGGGCCCCGGGTGGGGTGCAGAGATGCATCGTAACTGATACAACTCTAGATTCAAGTTAGGTAATGATGAGTCTGGGAACTAGTAAGTGTCTCGTTCCTATTGAATGTGAGCGCGGGTCTATAGATCTGCCATAAATCCTGCTGGACACTAACTTACAGTTTAGGACAGTTTAGGATAGTTTTTGACATTTGTTTCACACCAATACAGTATTAGTTATTCTCTCATATACTGTAGCCTGAGGTAGTCTGTTCCGATGCCCTCAGCTGCCATGCTTACCCGCACGCTCCTAAGATTGCTGCAGTACACATAAACGACAGTTCCTTCAAGTTTACAAGCACCCCGACCATAACAAGGCGACCCTGGTGAGCCCACTGGCACTCAGTATGGCCCGCTACCCAAATGACCGGGGTCCATTCTTTCGTGTTTTCACAAATGAAAAACGTGGAAGGTAGCATTCGAGGAGAAGCGGCCAGCCTGAGTGCGCGGCATCTTATCTTTTGGTCAAGGGTATTCAAGTCAGGCAATTGGTCGATCTGTTCCCAATCCAAAATCCTCGTTCGGTGCCTCATTGCTGTGCCTGGTCCAGATTCAATACAGGTGACTTTGTTGTGGTGTCAATGATCTCAGGCTCAATCAATAAAACAGTCGATACAGTACAACGGCTACAACACTGGCAGTTCGGTGCCGAAAATTTTGACTATTATCGCCGTGCATGACATGGTATGGTGTATGTCTTGTCCACAGCATGTCGTAGAATAATGCTGTACGCTCTTCCCGAGTACGCGGTGCTAGTAAAGGTACTATTAGTACAGTACAATAGCTCATAATGCATACGGTTGGGGCGGCCAAATTGTTATGCATTATGACATTTATGCATGACGAGTTTTGTCACATTGTGACGAAATGCGTGACCGACAATGTGACAGCTGCCAAAGCGTGACATCAAAGCACAAACCGTATCAACAGGTCAACGCTAGGATTAATTGAGTACGAAATTATGCAAAGAATCTATCTAGGGTGGTTTGAGTAGCATGTCTGAGTTCTTCTCTCTGTAAGATACCACGAAATTTAAAGAGTTTATGAGATAAATCAAGAGAAAACTGAGGATCACCATATTGCATGCATGTAACGCGATCGCCGTTAGGCTTGCGCGTGGGGTGATAGTTTTAGAGAAACTTAGTACCTCAAGGGCTCACACAACAGGACCTGCCCAATGTGGGGTCTATTGCAAAG
>QFEY01000238.1:0-15059 GCA_003316435.1 Russula virescens
GATGGTGCATAATGGATTAGGCTGTGGAGTTTGGGTATGTTAAAACCTTCCCAAACTCCGAGATCAATAAAGATGTCTTTATTGTTATGAAAGGCCGAGAGACTATCCTCCAAGCGATGAATAGATTCACTTGTATGGCTCAAGAACTGGGCAAGAAATAGGAAATCCAAGAGCGCACACACAGCTTTGACCACATGCAAGGAATCCTGCCCACCAGAGATCAGAAGATCCACAACAAGCCCCAGCAGAATTGAACACATCTTCTTGTGCTCATGACCCGAGATCCGTGAGAGCATGGCAATGCCCTTCATAAAGAGCAAGATATTGTGTCCTGGCAGGATAGCCCTGCACCACATGTCGATTGCTGCTGGCCCAAAGACACCAACCAGCCACCCGATCAGATGCTTCATTATGCCTTGAAGCATTTGATGGAGAATGTCAGGGGTGATCGATACGAAGATATCTGTCAGAGGGAGGCTTTCCCAAAACGGGTGAAACACAGGCTTCAGTCCAGAATCTCGGCACGCAGCATGGAAAGCATGATTGTCACTGCTAGCTAACTGATAGATATCAAGCATGGCGTCTTGTTCACAGCTTGGAGACATCTTGTATTTGCCCAGTTGACTAGCAGCAACAATACATTTGGGACACCTGCCATTGTAAGTGCAGGTGACCAACGTCTGCTCAGGATAGTCACCAACAAAAACTGAGAAGATTGGATGGCATCGGTGCCAGATGCCATCTCCACTCATAATGGGAAGTCCAGATTCACCATAAGAGCTGATCGGGCCTAAAACACTGCGCATACATGAGTGAAATAGGTTTGCAAGTGCACAGCAGCGAGCAGCCTTAACAGTCATACCCCCTAGCTTGGTTGTTGGGATATAACCAATAAGGAGTTGTGCATGGTGCGAGGGCTTTCGGCGGATATCCTTTGGGATGTTGCCAATAGTGAGATAGATGGGGTAGGCCATTTTGTCCCGGAAATGCGTAAGTTGAGTCTTGTCAGAGGATACAATGACAGGGATCACTGTAGCCCCTGGTCGACATGCTTCGAGCAATGCCTAATAATGTATTAGTTTGGATATTTTTCCAAATTTTAAAAACATACCTGGACGCTCCACCACCAGTCACCCATATGCATCTCATTGTAGATGCGGCATGTGCATGCAGAATCTGTATAATGCTGTTCGGGTGCGAAAACAAGGTCCTGAGTAAATTGTGGGTCGCTGTAAAGCGATTGAATGCATTCCAACACGTCTCTGCAATAGAATTCAAGATGCTCGCCTCCGATATCAAGCACCTTGCATTCAAATGGAGGGCGCCCATGTAGCTCTGTGTCAATGATGCCATTGAGTTGCTTGACGGACTTGTATGAAAGTCCAAGTTTATCTACAATCTTCGGCCATGAATGGGTAATTTATTGTGAGTATAAGGTTGAAAAACGTACCTCTGGTATTCCCAGCAGGTCATCTAATGATGACGATGTCAGACCATGGAGTTTGGCCCAACGTGCAAAGAGCCAGTTGCTCTGAGAAGTAAACAGGGCCCATTCCGTGTCCACATGGGTTTCCCGGTGTGTGCCATGTAAGGAAGACCCACGCGCCATGCCGGGTATTGGGGCACCTGCCTGACCTGACGGGAAGCGGTCAATGATTACTGTCAGCATTGTTTCTGTATTTCCTGCCTGCTGACTGGGCTGTGCTTCAGCATGAGGTACTCCTGGTAAGTCGTCAATGGCAGACAGATCGAAACTAGGAGCCAACTCAGAAAAAAAAGTAATATTTTGGGCTAGCTCCTCAAATGCATCTGCGTCTGTGACGTCGGCAGGGTCTGGCATTGCATCGAGACCTCCTTCAAAGTCGGGATCGTTGCACTCTAGAATAAGAAAAAGTCAGCGTGCATGTCCAAATTTTTTGATTTGCACAGCAATAACAGGAACACCTGTAACAGCGAACTCACCTAAATCCAAGGTTTCATTTGAAACCTCTCCGTTTCCTGGGTGAAATTCATCACCAAGAGTCATGTCAGCCATGACCCATGACAAGTGATCAGGGACTAGCAGTGTTGTAAACACTGCACTTGATGTAGTCCCTGTCTGAGCATGAGGCTTGGTGAACTCACGGCGACAGCAGGTATCCTGAGATCTAGTGATATGCTGAGAAAGACCACGAGGGGTGAAAACCCTGTTGCATCCGTGGCATAGAACCTGTGCGACCATCGGTGAGTTGCAAAGAAGTGAAGTGAAAGAGACAGGAACAGGAACAGGAACAGGAATGGTGATGAAAGGATAATAAAAAAAGTAGGTGCATGCTACAAACAATGTTAGTCATCAATGCAATCTGAATATAAAAAGAGACATACCTGTCACCCGAAATACCATCCCCATTCCTCTCGTTTTTTGTTGCATTTGAAGTACCACACACTCGTTAGTTTTCATCTCACTTTGCTTTGACCATGCCTCCCCGTGCATGCCATGTTCAACCCAAGTCCAGGTCAGGTAAATCCAGGTGAGAAACGAATTCATTTTATAGCAGTACAGAGACAGAACACATGACTTTAACACAGCGCCGGATGTGAAAGTGTCAGCCTGCCTGATGCCACAAGCAATCATCAAAGTAAGTCTAACTAAGTCATAGTTAGATTTACCTGACACTCTGAGAAGCTCATAGTAAACATACCATAATTTCCACTCAAGCTACTGTGTCCGATTTCCCTCCACCAGCCACCCAGGAGCCACCGAAAAAGAAGATGCAGATGACTGGTTTGTGCATGGCCGATTTTAGGGAGCTTGAACTGACCCAAGGTTCTAGGTCCCACTCAAATTCGTCCTCTTCAGCTGAATATTTTGAGCAAAAGCAATGAAGTAATTCAGCAAAGCCCACTTACTGCAATCGATAACGCAAAGGGCAAGGGCAAGGACAAGGACAACAACTCATCATTGGAGCGGAGTTGCGTGATCTGCTTACAAATCATATTTGTTGACTCGTCTGACTTCAAATTTCCAGCATCGTCTTTTTACCCTGGCTGTAATGGTGCCTTCCCGACCATCGCCTCTGACAGGATCCGCTTCGAAAAGGACTGGTCTATGGCTATTGAGAGTGATGGCAGTGATGGACACATAGAAACTGAGGACGACTGGTTCGATGATCCCTGACAGCACTCCCAAAAAGGTGCCTCCAAGATGTCGGAGGTGTTGGCCAACAAGGTAACGTTTTTTTTTTTTCGTGTGTCTACATACTAATAGCTACTTCTGTAGAGACCGGTGTGGCAAGGCTCGGCCAATCCTGTCTGAGCCAGCGCGAATGTCGGGAGCCAGTTGCCGACGACCCCGACTGAGGACGTTGCCGCATCCCAGGCCAGCAGTACAAGTGCTGGTGATACCAGCATCGTGGTCGTGCCTGCTCAGTCCCAAGATACGTGGCCATGCGAGACGGACCTTATCTTGTTTCTGGGGACAGGCAAAGTTATGCTGACCCTCCAGACTCCACTCATGCGCTTGATATTTCAGGACATGTTCGACCGGCTCCAAGTTTCTCTTCTATTTGTCCATGCATTCCTGGACCTTACACTTTCTCTCTCAATGATCAGTGAAGCACTTGTTGGCGCTGCAGAAGCTCATTCACCCAGGGCATTGAGCATACATAGCCGACTCTTGGCTGATGACGAGTACACATCCAATATGTCTCATCTGGTAAGTTTTCTTGTTCTTGCTTCAATCAATTTGACGTGGCTAATTGTCTTTGTAGCCCCGCACGTGTATTCCCCTCATCCGAGGGGAGGTCAAGGAGTGCTGTGCAGGAATCATACACGTGTTGTTTTCTTCAATTGGATCAGTGCCCACCATTCTTGAACTGGTCCGAAAGAAGCTGTTCAACTATTTCTACACCTTCCTGACAGCCTTGAATGTGAGTCATCACTTCCTCTGGATATCCCTGCTTATGATTCTTTCAGCATGATCCACTCTGTGCAGTTCCGATGCATACAAAACCATATTGCAACATACAGATCATCTCTGTCATCCATGACTTGTTCTTTTTGGGAGGGGCTTCCTCCTATGCCCATCAGTTTGAAGAGTACGTTGCATTCTCATAATTATGATGTCACAACATGGCTTTGCACTGAAATGTGCATACAGACACTTCCCTACATTTGAGGGTGAAGATGGCACTGTGAAGCGTGAGGTACCAATTCCGATGGTTGCCCTTGTGGCCACGGCGGTGAGTGTTGCTGCTGATACATAACCGGGTGCTGACTGGTTGTACCAGCTCTATGCTGCCATTCACGAGTGGCACACTGGCAAGCACCAGGCAACAGAATTCTCATCCAATGCATACATTGATGTGTATCAAGGGCATGTTGACATGTTCCATCACATTTGGAACCAGTGCCCCATAGCTTTTCATGTCATGATGAATGACATCTATGTTCAGGCAAGGTGAACTTGGCTTTCATTCCTTAAGGTGCTATACTCTTCATTAATCTATTGCCTTACTTCCAGTACAGTAGATGGGACTTCAGGGGTTCCAATTGCAGAACTCAACCTTGGACAAATTGAATGAAGTGGATTATTCGGTCTCAATGGACCAATCAAGCCCTGACTCATCTTGTACGTCGCCTTGGTTCATTTGTGGGATTTACTGATTATTTTCCAGTCAACAATACTATATCCAGTTGTCAACTACTCACATTCATTACTTATCTCTATGTGGTTTTGTAACGCTCCCAAGGGCGTTAAGGGTCAACTTGACCTAAAGGGGGGGGTGGAGATCCTGCTAGCATGAGGGGTGTTCTACCTGAAGTAATGATATGCTCCTAAGGTCCGGTCTTGTACCTTGGTACCTAGGCTCAGCACGTGCGACTTGTAGATGTTTAAGATACAAGTCAGTTCGATAGTAACTCTCAAGTGTTACTAAGACTTATAGAAATGAATAGGCCTTCAGCAGTTGCCTAAGACTGATAGAGGTGAAGCGTCGGACTAAGTGCTAAGGGTGCTTCCAAAGGAAGGGCCTTAGTACTTCTAGAACGTAGTGGTGAGGGTAGATGAGAGGGGCTCCTTCTACACTCAACACTATGAAGAGGAAATAGTGGATTCGGGAAGTAACCAAGTCAAGCTTGGGGTACAAGGTACTCTACAGCACGACTTTATATAGTACAGGAGTCTCCCCTTTTGGGGTAACCCATTATGGTACATATGATACTAGAATGAGTCAGTGAGAAGTGAAACGTACGAGTCTGACTCATTTGACTCCGTCAGAGTCTGAGTCACAAGGCATAGCCTCAAGGCATATGAGGAGTCACGTCCTTCTGAGTCGCATGGGACTCCAATTAGTAATACATGAGTAATCGTATCAGTAAGACGTATTGAGTAAGAAATTAGGTAAGAAAGGAAAAAAGGTTTTCATAGGCCAATACAAACACCAAATCGTAACAGGTTTGGTATTAGTGATACCATTGGACAATGGCCCCATCTGCATAATTGCATAGTATTTTTGTGTGGCTGACAAGTTAGTTCGTACTAAAATATCATTTATTAATTGCAAATTTTGGTGTGAAATGAGTGCCAATGATCCGGCATTAGTTTGCATTATGAAACATAATTGCAATAATTTAAAGATAATCTGAGATTGGTTAGGGGCAGCAACATAATGCGCAATAATCTAGGTTGATGCTAATTACTAAAAATTACTGTTAACAAGCACAGATTATGGAAGTAGATTCTTCCTGATGTGTCTGCTTCAAGACTTCCCCTCTCATCTCCTCACCTTGCTCACACTTGGCTTGTCACTGAGAGCATTCCTATGCCTGCTTAGTGCTATAAACTAAGACGTCTACTGCTAGTTAGTCCTAAAGCAGTAATCATTGTGTGCCCTGGCCTGGACCTCCCATTCAGTCTATCTCTATCACCTTCATACTTAAAGTGGTCCCTGGCCCACCTTGCCGCTTGTCAGCCCATGTCCCACTCATCCCCAATCATCATCAGCTGTGTAGTGATCTCCCTCTTTCCTTATTGGTCCTACCCAGTGTTACTCACTGGATCGTTGCGTCCTTTGGAGCTATACTTGCTTTACTGCTCCTTACCTCTGTTGCCTATTCCTTTGTTGTTGCTGACCAAGTCCATCAGCTCTCAACCTGGTCTAATACTGTCAATAGTTCATAGAACTATCACCCATCATCTTATGCTGTGAACAGCCCCTAGAGCCGTAACACTGTTCTATACTATACCTTGAGTTTTACCAATCAAATTAGGCCACTGCCCGCCCTCTTGAGCCAATCACCAGTGGTGAAGAATTTAGCATTCAAGACATAGAAAACAATGACATGTCTGACACAGCTGGCTTGGGTGACCCACAGGAGCCGGAACTTGGGAGTGGTGATTCCCAAAATGTCAGTGCACATATAGCCCTCAATATCTTACACTTCTTCGTGACTGTCGATGGCCCTGGGCCCAAGGACAGTGCACAGCGTCTGAGAGCTTGCAAGACATGTGTGTAAGTGTGGGCCTGATTGACATTTTGCATACTAACAAAAGGCAGGAAGGAATATGGCACTGACAAAACTAAGATCCCCAGGGGCATGGCCAACTATATTTATTCAAGCTCCACCATGAACAACAATCTCCAAAAGCATCTCTACAAGCACCACGCTGAAGAGTACGACAGGACAGTTGTGGGAAATCACTGGAAATACAAGCTATTGACTCAATCAAATGACTCCTCCTCCTGCAAGAATGCTGGCAGTGTATGTGACCAGGCACTCCCACAATTCTCACCAGCAGCATTCTTAGACCACCTTGTTTGTTTTATTGTTGCAGATGATCAGGTAAGCCCTGATTATCTGTGCTCTTTCACTTGCTCACCTGTCTCCAGTCAATTTGCATCATCGAATGCCCTGAGTTTCGACAACTTTGTATGGTCCTCCATGAGACCCTCATTGATGCCGACATCCCTCACCACGATAAGATGAGGGAAGCCATTATCTATGGATGGAAGAAGTTGTTCCAGGAGCTGAAAGAGGACCTTTCTGTGAGTTTACATGTTCTGTCCTCTATCTTTATTAACTTTGATCAATAGGAATCTTGTGGGCGAATCAGTTTCATGGCAGATGTTTGGTCAAATGGGAATATAGCGAGTTTTTTAGCTCTGACTTTGCACTGGATCTCCACCGATAAGTCAAATGGATGCCTTTCACTAAAAGCTGCGCTCATCGGCTTTCATCGCCTCAAGAAGAGGCACATGGGTCGCAACATAGCAAGGACAATCTTATATCTGCTTGATCAGGCCAGTGTCACGCTTAAGGTATTTATTCCTTAATATCTATGTGCATGTATATTAACCTCCGCTTCAGATCGGCCACTTCACTCTCAACAATGCTGGGAGCAACACAGTGGCAATGGAAGAGCTTCAGTCCCTACTGGCCAAACACGAGATGGCTGACATGGTTGGCTTCGACCATCTGAACAATTGCATCCGGTGTTATGCACACATCATTAATATCTGCTCCTCTCACATCGTTGCTTCCTTCACTTCCACTTCTAAATCATATCTTGCTGGGCTTAAAGTTCCTCTCGATTGTGACTATCCAACTCACAATGACTCGGACTCCAATGACGAGTCGAGTTATTCAAATGACAAAGGCTACAAATTCAAACTTCCTGGTTGCTACGATTGCTGAGGTAACTCCAGGTTCAGGGCATGGGCCGAGGGTGTCAAATGTGATCCCCTTAGGCATGCTCAGAGGGTCATTCATCTCTTGCATTCTTCTGATGAACATAGAAAAGGCTTCCAGAAGTTCATTCAAGATGGTAACAAGCATGGTTGGTTCACCACAAGGGATGGCAATGGCAAACGCGCTCTGGTTGTAGTCCCGGAACTGCAACTTCTGAGAGACGTGAAGACAAGGTGGGATTCAGTCTATATGATGCTGCTGCATCTACAAGAGCTCCGGCCAGTAAGTTGGTCTCAATCACTGCAACAGAACAGCAAGGACTAACAGAATACTTGACTTAGGCCATTGATATGTATTTTGACACCAAGTTATCTGACCTTTCATTTTGCAGGCTGTCAGACCTAGACTGGGAGATCTTGGAGGGCTTAGAAGCAGTCTTACTCATAAGTTTCCTACTTGACCTATATCCCAAGATATGCACTCATCGAACAACAGGTTCCTCACACTTTTCAGCAGAGCATGTCGTCTGAATCAACACCCATCTTGTCACGTGCTATCTCTCATTTCAAGATGTTCATGACAGAATGGGAAAACCTTGGAGCACAACATGAGATCTTCAAGTTCTGGACAGACATCGGTCTGGACTGGGCCAAGAAGTACTACGTTCAAATGGACAAGACGGACACATACGTTGTCATAATGTGTAAGCTTTTATGCCTGGTATGTCACCACTCTGACTGCCGATTTAAATCCAGTCCTCAATCCAGCCATGTGTTTCTTATAGATCGATGAGGAATGGGAAACCATATATGTCCAGCACTTGAAAACCATCATTTTGGATCTTGTAAGTACTATCTATTGCCTCATCATGTCTGAAACATATCTCGTGTAGATGCGCTGGTACCATCGGCAGGAATCATCCATGCCTATCATCAAAGTATCCAACTCCCCTGTTCACCCTGTCCCATGCCCTGGAGGTAGAGTGCCTCCAATGTGATTCAGAGTCAAATGCTTGGTGTACAAAAGCAAATCCTCTCTCCAGGAGTTCACTGTTGAAGCAGAATACCGAAAGTATGCATCGGGTGATCTCTCTTCTAATCAGACCAACATCTTGAAATTTTGGGAGGTCAGGCTCATGCTGTTGGATAGTGCAATGACTCAAACTCTGATAGGCCAATAAGACTGAGTTCCTGATGCTGTTTGTGATCGCCATGGACTATCTCCCAATCCAGGCCACATCTGTACCATGCAAACATGTGTTCTCATCAGCAAAGGAGACAGACACCATGAAATGAAACCAGATGAGCCCTGTGCTCATGGAGGCCCTTCAGTTACTCAAATTCGCACTCAAGAAGCAACGCCTCAACTTCATCAATGGATAGGCAATGCCAGAGGCTGCCATAAGCAAGAAGTTGAAACTGGACTGTGACCCCCTTGGTGCTCTCTTTACAGGCAATTCAGACACTGTGATGGATGACATTTTGAAGGGCCTTAGTACGTACAATTGAGAGCAACATGTTTTTTTTTAATAATTACAACAATGATATCTGTGCCATGTGCCACCAGAGCATCAGATTGTATGTAGCAGAGACGTAAAGTACAATGTCTGAGTTCCTCAAGGCCTCAACTGTGTTCTCCCCTCAACCATCATGTGTGTCAAAAGATCACTTCTAGCCTCTGAGAAACAAGTTGTTTCTTATCCACCGGATATCTTACACGCTGGTGGTCAATACAGAGTAGGAAACCCTTTCGGCACTGGTGAGTGCCACCTGGTGGAGCATCTTTCCCAGAAGAGATTTAGCTGACATTGCTCTGAAAATAGGGCATGCATCGAGCTTGCCTTCAAAGCTCAGCCATGAGTACAACGTGTATACAACAATCTCTGGGAGTGCAGGCATCTCTGAATCAGAACACTGGAAGTATGTGTTGGGTGATCTCTCTTCTAATCAGATCGACGTTTGGGAGGTCAGGCTTATGCTGTTAGACAGTGCGATCACTCACACTCACACTCTCATAGGCCAATAAGACCAAGTCCCTGACACTGTTTGCAATTGCCATGGACTATCTCCCAATCCAGACCATGTCCATACAGGATAGACCCTGCAGAGCGAAACCCGTGCTCATGGAGGCCCTTCAGTTACTCAAATTTGCGCTCAAGAAGCAATGCCTCAATTCCCACCTCCTTAGCACTTTCTTTGCAGGGTGACTCCGATGCCATGATGGATGATATTTGGTTATTTTAGTACATACAATTGGGAGAATGTTTTTTTTAAATTGCAACAATGATATGTCCACCCTCGAGCATTGTATGAGTGATGTAAAATACAATGTCAGAGTTGTTTCTCAACTGAGTGCCAACTGATGATACACAACACCATTCCCCCTCTTTTCTCTTCATATTGATGGCCACTATGTGCATTCAAAGACCATTTCTAATCCCCAAGAAACAACCTGTTTCTTATCAACCGGATTTCATACATGTTGGTGGCCGATTCAGAGTAGGAAAACTGCTCAGTACTGGTGGATCTGGTGAGTGCCCCTCTGATCATGTTCAACTCTTGGTTCTGACTTCTGAGTTCTCTAGGGAGTGTGTACCTGGGAAAAGATATTAAGACAGAAGATTACATTGCTCTGAAAATAGGGCATATAGGGGGCTCCCCTTTGAAGCTCAGTTATGAGTACAACATATATACAACACTCTCTGCGAGCACCGGCATCTCTGAGGTACTCTGGTATGGCAAGGAAGGCCTACATGAGATCATTGTCTTGGAATACCTCAGAACCTCACTTGGAGATCTGATCAGCAAGCGGCAATTTGACCCCAAGAAGGCATTCTTGTATGCCTCACAGATGGTGTGCTTGCTATGAACATAAACTGGATCTTACTGAATGCACTCACATTCCCAGCTTGCAGCGATTGAGTCGCTACATACTCAACACTACATCCATCGTGATATCAAGCCCACAAATTTCATGATTCTAGTCGATTGCCCCTCTCCCAACACATTCCTCATTGACTTTGGTCTGGCACAGCGATTCTGCAATCCTGAGACTTATTTGCACGTCCCATACTCCACACATCATTTGATCATTGGTACCCTTCCGTTCTCCTCCATCAACAGGCAACAAGGACATGCCCAATCCCATTGCGATGACCTGGAGTCCCTTGCTTATACTATCATTTATTCGGCATGCAGCAAATTACCTTGGACCAGCCTTCGTGACCAAGAGGCAATCCTTCAGAAGAAATCATTGATAACTGCGGAAGACCTGTGCCAAGGCTTACCTGCTCCCTTTTGCAACTTTGTCACCTATGTTCATTCCCTTGGCTTCAATAAGAAGCCTGATTATCTATACCTCCATTCGATCATCTCACAGTGCTCAGTAAATGAGACCAACAAGCCTAGTAAAATGCCTCCTGCCGTTCACGTCTCTGTTGGTGCAGAGCCCATGCCTGGTGTCAGCGATTGGGTGTAAGTAAGCCTCGAGCAGTACATTATCTATTCTAACAATACCATTCATCTAGTCTTCGATCGTCAACTCGCATAGCCCCACAACCCTTTCAGTACCCTTGTACATCTAATTCCCTGAGGACACCCAGGCATAAATCATAGGCAATGAGTTATGGTACTTTTCTGCTCTTCTTACTATATTCGAGTTGTTGCAGGGGCCAAGTTTATGTACTGCACTTCAAAGACCAATTGTTGTAGTCTGGTGTATTGCAATCGATTTTTTTATACAGTCATGGAGTGTGTACAAATTTACAACAAGATCCCTGAGATTGGGTGCACATGAGAGAAATTCAGACAAGCGTGGCAATGCAAACTTTGTATAGTCATAAATGTAGCTACATACACATCTAAACTACTTGTTCTGGGAGATAGAAAGGTCCAAGTGACAAGCACATGCCAATGGGGGTGAGAAGAAAGCAATATTTGCACCAGTTCAGGCTTGTCGGGTGAGGTGGTCATGGGGCATGTCATCAACAGTTGAGGCAGGGTGGTCAGGGGTTTTGGGAAGCAGTGTAGGATTATACAAAGATGGTAGCTATACACAATGTAAACTACTTGATCCAAGCAACAAGCAGGCAAAGAAAAAAGTGACTGCTGGTGTCAAGCTTGTTGGGTGAGCAATCACAGGGCTTGTTGCCAACAGTTGAGGCAAGACAGTTGGGGGCTTTGAGCATCATTGCATGCTGTGTGTCACTCACTTCCTCAAATCCAAGGTCATAGCAGCCTTATACCAGTTACTCATATGGGCTTGAAGTTGCTTGCAGTGCATGTGCAGTTGTGGTTGAAAATTGTGTCATGTCTGAGGTAGCAGCTGAGTCAGCTGCTTGAGCTGAGCTGTAATCTAGCTGGAGAAAGCCAGTGTTTTTACCAGCTCAGCTCAGCTTGGCTCAGCTCAGCTCAGTGAACCTGAACCCAAGGCTTGGCTCGGCCCAGCATACAGACCAAGCCAGCTCAGGTGGCTTGGCTTCAGCTCAGCTCTGGCTACATGAGCTGCTGCAACACTACATCAGCCTGTATTTCTGCAGACATGATTGCTGCTCAAATTTGGGCCAGAAAAGTCTCAATCCAAGACATTAAGGATATTGATAGGCAGGGGGATCCGAAGGTGCCTGGGAGGGAACGCTGGTTGGAAAATTTACAGCGAAATCCCGGGCCGTGGTCCGGAACGGTGTTACGTGGTTACGTTATGTATTGTACGTTTGCTCAACCACCTTGCTCATTAATACCTGCTGATTTCGCGACTTCCTCCCAAATCCAACGTTTCTAATTAACCTTCTTCTCGCTATGGAACTCTCCAGTTTGCCTGCTTGGCAGCCTTGGCTATATTTATAAGGCTTGGCCGCAGCCAGTACTAGTGCTTGGCTAGCAAGAGGGGCTCCCAAGAAGCACAAGTTGCGCTACCAGTAGTGCTGGGCTCTGAGTCGCGTGCTCGTTGGAGATTGGGGTGGGACCATGCAGTGTGCACAATGCGGGCCTCAGGTGAGGAGTGTAATTATGGTCTTGTCCCATTGCCGTTTCTTTCTCCATTTGATACCCTCAGCGTATTGTTTTCATAATTTCATTTTCTTTGATCAGCTCGTGTTTCTACACACGACACTGAGGGAAGCGCACCATTCACACACAACTCGCATCATGTACGTGTTCCCCTGGCTACTAGCGTAGTAGTACCGAGTGGGGGCACATCCCTGTGCGACCACGATGTCGTGCAACCCCCCCCCTCACCCCGCCCTCATTTCATATTATTTCCTGCACGATCAAGCATTATACGTCCCCTCAATGTTAGTCTTTGATAGGTCCACTTATAGTCCTTTGTGTTGCTGCAGGGCTGCAGTTGCAGTTGCGTCACATTTAAACAGCTGAGCGGACCGGCATAGGATAGGTTGGGTAAATCAACGAAGGTTCCATCGGTAGATATCGGATGGTCTTTGACGTGTAACGTGAGGTCACACGCTACCATGACGTTCGGAACGAGCACCTCGGAGCGCCCGCCAGCCTGAGAAGCCTGCTGCAAGATGTATTGACACCTCATCGTCCCCGCGCCGCTACCATCTGGCGCTGAGCTCTTCCGCTCGATCTCCATCCCTCGGAACAAGTCTATGACGGGACCACCCTTTCTCATCCTTACCCATCCGATCGTCTCCATCTCCTCTCACCTGAGTAAGTGGAACACGTGCCGAGTCGGCCCTCCTCAAATCACAGCCTGCTCATGGCTCCTTTCGAGCTAGCCATTTTGAACCCTTCTGCATCACACCTCGCCATGCCCTCGTTTCAATGCTCGTCCTAGGATGCCCGCTACATGTACATATGATTTGATTCCCTACGCTTCAACATTGCTACCCCCACTTGTTTCCACTTGGCTCCATCATGCACCGTGAGTTCTCTCAGTCACCGGTTATTTCGTCATTATGCATTATCCTTTCGGCCTTTGCTATGTAGGTCTTGTCTCTGCGTTGCCTCTCTCCGAGTCCCAACCCGTTCATCCGTTTTCTCAGTACTACTACCTCGTAGTTTAAACACGAGATATCATCCTCCTATGTTACGGGACTCACTCGCTATATATGAAGGCTCTCCATGTCTCCCTCAGGGCAAAGTGATCGACTTGCCTCCCTTTCCCTGCTCACCTTGTATGCACTCCTAAATTTGACACTTGTCTTAAACCGAGTTAGCTGTTTACGCAAAGGTTCGTGTATTCGACCATGGCTACGAGCGACATCATATTGCTGATTGGATTGGAAAGGTCAATGTTATCATTGTCAACGATTACAACACCTTTGGACAGTTCGTAGTCGAGTTCACCTATAGCCCGAATTGATGTGAGGGAGATGAACATCCTAGGTGACTAGCGGGGTTCCCTGGTGAGAACAAGAATATTAACGGCTATCAACTTGGTGGATGGATCAACATTGGTTGCGGTTTACCTGTAAAAAGGGGCGCTTTTTGCTGGGAGAGGCAACAGAGAACAGCGAAGTGAGACATGCACTGTCATACACAGGCGTACTGCCTGAAGAAATCGCGTATGTTCTCATAACACGTAATGATGTACTTCTTTAACACCGCACCCTTGTACCGCCGTGTCCGACCTGTTGGATATGGGCGCGGATCTGTAGATCTGCGGCAAATATGTTGGAAATCCAGTGAACCAGTTAACATCCCTTAGCTTACTTTTTGACACTTGTCTGATGCTAGTCCTATACCCGACACCTTAGCCGCTCTTTATACAGTATACCGTAGGGAGTTGGTTTCGTACTTTCAGTGACCGTGCTTACAGTGCACGTCCTGAGATCCCTGCTCGCACGCGTGCCCGATTTCCAACCCTTTTGCTCAATTGGCTTACTTCATTCCTCGTGCTCTGCGACCACCAGCGCAGCGTTGAGTACCTTGAGGCACCCGGTTGGCAATGCAAGGGTACGCTCATGTCCTGGAAAGACACCCATCTATCGCAGCAAGCCGATGAAATGAAAGAGGGTCAACGACTCGCCTGGTGAGTGAAAAGTAGAGAGCAGCTGGCCTAAGTGTGCACAGATGGCGGCAATCGCCTCTATATGCACATCCCTGCACAGGTGACCAGTCATGCGTCCTGTTCTGCTAGATATAGTACAGCTTCCAACAGATGCATGCATCGGCAGGTATATTAGAAAGTGTGAGTACGTCTATATGAATATTCGAAGACAAGGGAAGTGCAGTGGCGGGAGGACATGGCAGGTGTCGCAAAGTCTCTGGGCTGTTGTAACTGAAACCGGTTCACCTGAGTGTCACACAAAGTGTTGCAAATTCAGAGGATTACCGGTACCCGGCAGTTCTCTGGCTTTGCAGGTGTTCCTGATTCCTCGCGCACCCAGGCATTTCCAGTGATTTCCAGCAATAAATTTCAGGAACAGG
>QFEY01000240.1:4660-28757 GCA_003316435.1 Russula virescens
GGGGGGGGGGGGAGGAAAAGGACACCCACATTGACGATGCCAGCGTCCGAGCCAGCGGGACCGATCCACTTCCCGACGTGGCGCACGTCGCGCGTCCAAAGACTGCTCGACAATCCCTGCGGCACCGCATTATTCCACGCGATCGCCTCCTCGAGCTCGTCAAACTCTGCGACGAGGAGCACGGGCGCGAAGCGCTCCTTGGACCACAACCAGTTGCCATGGTCTGCCACGGCAGCAGCAACAGCAGCAACAGCAGGATCTGCGTTGGCAGCTGCCGACGACGACGACCTGGAGTGAAACTTGGCCATCGATTTGGGGTGCTTGCTGGGTATCGCTATCGTCGGGCGCACAAAATTCCCGCGATCGAGCGGAGGTTCTAAATCCTCGTAGCGCCCACCACCCGCGCCGTGGCCGTGGCCATCACCGCCGATAAGGATTTGCGCGCCTGCGGCTTTCAGATCCTTGATTGCGCTGTCGTACACGTCGAGCGCTGCGCGTGAGTGCAGAGGGCCCAGGAGGGTGCTGACGTCGAGCGGATCACCGGGTCGGAGAGTGGGGGATGAATAGAGCTTTTGCAGGCGCGCGAGGAACTCGGATGCGATGGAGCGGTGGAGGTATAGACGGCGCGTAGATGTGCATCGTTGGCCTGCGGTGCCTACGGAGCCGAAGAAGACGGCCGGTACGGCGAGTGAGAGGTCCGCGTCGGGCATGACGATCGCAGCTGCATGATGGGGATTGTTTGGTACGTGCGTCAGTGAAACATTGGCGGTGCGCAAGCGCAAAGACGAGGTACGAACCATTATTCCCGCCCAACTCGAGCAGGACTTTGCCAAACCTCGACTGGACGTCTTTGCCAACGATCCTACCGACGTTCTCACTTCCCGTGAAAGAAACTGCGAAAGCACACAAGTTAGTTTTTCTACTTTTTGTAGGAGTGTACTATCGAGGGGAGATGTTCACTCACCCATGTCCACATCTCGGCTCTGCACCAAAGCCTCTCCGACATCCTTCCCACCTGTGACAAGGCCAGCGACGGCGCCCGGTACGCCGTTCTTCTCCAAGACACCGGCGATGATCTTGGTAACGGCAATAGAGCACAGCGGGGTGCTGGGAGAAGGCTTCCAAATCGTGGCGTTGCCCGCCGCCATCGAGATTGCGAGATTCCTGTAAAATTTAAAAAAAAGAAAGAAAAAGAAAAAAGAACGTGTCATCAATTTTCGTAGCCAGAGCAGAGAAGGTGGGGAAGTATCATCTAATTACCAGCCATATACAGCAACGGGAAAGTTGAAGGCGGATAGGACGCCGACGACGCCGAGAGGATTCGGAACTGCAGCGGGGACACCGATCACGATGTCAATGATGAACGACGAGCGACGATGAAACGAAATGATAGGCGACGAGGACCTGGAGCTTAGAAGGAAGGAAACCGCCTTTCAGCTCACCTTCGAGTATTGTATGACCTGGTCTCTCCGAATTGATCACTCTTCCGTTCATCATCCTCGAGAGCCCAACCGCATAATCGCACTGTGAATAAAGGAAAAACGATCTTGCCTCAGCAAACCTGTTCGAGGAAGAGCATACAAAAAATCGCTTCGCCCATCAACTCACAATGTCGACAAATTCCTGAACCTCGCCCACTCCCTCTGTACGGATCTTACCCATCTCGAGCGACACGAGGGCACCAAGTTCATCGCGCTGCCCAAAAAGAACAAAGAGAGTGCATGTGTATAAGTGCCATATGGGAGCGCATGCGATCGAAATAAGAATAAGAACACGTATAGCAATAGCACGACACACCTTGGCAGCCAGAGCCTCGCGGATCTGGCGTATTATCTCTCCTCTTCGGGGCGCGGGTATACTCCTGAGATAGACATAGGCTTCTCTCGTCCTATCCAGCGCGCCATGCAGTTCCGCTGGTGATGCCTGTCACGGTGAGGGGGAGAAGAAAAAGGTGACCGTAAGCAAACAGGCTGCAGACCAACAAACACGATACCGCTTTGGCACTGGCACGGCGCATTCGCGTTGTGGGAAGACAGCAGCAAGATTTCGATGCCTTACGGATGTGACATTGGCCAGGACCTCTCCCGTCGCGGGACAAACGCTCTGAAATACGTCTCCGGACCCCTTCCACTCCCCGTCGTAGACGCCGGGCAGTTCTGTTGGGGTCGTCGGGATGTCCAGCGCGTTGAGCACGGTGGAGGCCCTGCTTGAGAGAGGACGACGACGCGACGACAGTGGCACGGTGGGTAACTTTCTGAGCGACCTTCGGGCGAGTAACATGGCGTCAGTAGACGAAGACCTTGATTCACTGGGGTTGTGCCAGTGCGGGCGGGGTAAGAGGACCCGCCTGAGTCGATTGATCCGATCCGTTTGCGCTCGTGATCACACCTTCTCTCGTCTCTTTCCTCATCACATGCGCTGCATTCCCCAGCCACGGCTATTATCATATTATGATACATGTACTCATTATAGCTTACATAGAGGTAGAGATACGAAAAACAGTGTGATGACTGGCGAGATGACAAACAAGTTTTGAGTGTTCTAGATGCGTGGTTAAAATGAAGTGTGGAAAGTCGGGGGGGAAAAAGAGATGGGTATATGTGACGAATGAAGGTCCATGCTGATACAAGAAAGAGCCAGAGGCATCTGGCATATCGACGATATGAGGTAAGGTACTATCATGTAAACAACGCAGTATCAAGGTCTTGCGTAAAGTCTAGAACAACAATCCGTTGATCGTGCGACGTACTGATGCACACGTGTAATCAGCGCCGCTGCTGGCATATACGTCACGACAACACCACGCACCTAACGATCCGGTGGACGTCGAACTTGACGTCAAAGATATGACCAAGATGGTGATGCTTGAACTGCTGTATCGTGCGGCCCGTCCGGAGATCCCAAACTTTGACCACCTTATCGTAGCTCGCGCTTACGAGACGTCCCGTAGCCGGGTCCAGAGCGAGGGCACGCACAAGCGAGTCGTGGCCAACAAGGGTGCGTAGACACTCGCCTGTCGTCGCGTCCCAAACCTTGATTGTGCAGTCGCTCGAGCCGGACACGATGTAGTTGTCCTGTTACAGCGAGTAGAAAGTAACGTCAGTAGGTGTGCAAAAAAAGAAAGAAGAAAGAGTACCTTGAACTCGATACACGCCAGGCCGCGTTCATGCCCGTCGAAAGTGCGTAAGCATGTACCACGTTCGATGTCCCATAGCATCATCTTGGTGTCCCCACTGGCACTCACGATGGACCCGTTCTGCAATCCAATGGCGTTGACAGGGCCTTCGTGTCCAGTAAGGGTACGGTGGAGCTCGAGTGTTTCACGGTTCCACACGCGGATTTTTGTGTCTTTCGAGCTATGAGGTAGGATTGAGCAATTTCGAACGCGAGGATGAGGATCACACTCACCAGCTTACGATCCATTGCTTGTCAAAGCGAAGGTCCAATACACCATCAAGGTGCCCTCTTAACACTGCTCTGACCTCCGCACACACTTCACCACCCGCCCCGATCCAGATGTCCCAAATGCACGCCCTCCTGTCACTGCTGCCGCTGACCATGAATCCCTTCTTTCCATCTCCCTTGATATCCCAATCTTTCTCGAACTTCAAGCAGAGAACACTCCCGTAATGGCCTCTGAATGTGCCTAGACAACGGCCGGTCTGGATGTCCCATACCTTGATCGTCTTATCACGCGAACCGGAGATAATTCGCTTGCTGTCGAATTCGAGACAGTAGACACTGTCGGCATGTCCTCTGAGGTACGCGGGTTGTGGAACTGAACTTGCCCAGCGTGTGTCCAACGTATAACGCGTCTGGTACAGTTGACGCCAAGGGAGAAACAGCGGTACATTCAGCGACGCGCTGAGGGGGGAATACGCGTCACTGGGATATTCAGGGCTCCAGGGTGATATCGCGTGCGGAAGCGAGCGCCGCTGTACAGATGATCGTGCTCGCGCGTCACGAGTGTCGATTGAGAGGCTTACGGAAGAGGTTGTGGGTTCGCTGTACGTACAGCTCCTGAGGGTGGAAGTCCGCGGACTGTCTAGAATGGGTTTGAGAGAAGTGGGGCTCGCTGAAAGCTCTTCCAACGGAGGAGGCGTCCAGCCTCGGGCAACTGCATGGTCTAGATTGATGTCCCATCCCTGACGGCGATGGAAGAGTTCGCGCCAGACAGCGTTGTCATTGGCAATGACGTTCCATGTACGTGAGACTCTCTGGCACGCGATCACAGACGAAAGATCGAGGAAGCATAGGAGATAGATGGCGATTTCATATGGAAGATAGGACAAGAAGTCTAGACAACCGATGGTTTCAGAAAGACGCGAGGACAGAGTGGGGAGACACGGACCGATAAATTTCCGAGGTTGCGACGGTGGAGCATCATATGGCTCGACGAAGCACGCTTCGTCAATGAGCTCGCCTTCCTCTCCATCAAGGGGCAGGAGGTCCGCGTAACTGATGTTGGAGGGCAATGCGTATGGTTTCCGACGGCCCGCCTTCCGTCTGCCTTTGCGGGTCGGAGAAGAGAGGGCACCCCAGAGGCGAGGGAGGAGACATTTCATAGATTTGCCGATTGGAGGTGTTCGGTTACCACCCGACGATAGATGAGTACGATGCGAGGATGGAGAGCCGGGCGCAGTAGTATTATAACGCTTGTCCCTAGAGGAGAAACCCGACCAATGTTGAGGAAACAGGTTGAGTTGAGACCGCCCGTGTCGGGATGTGAATGGATACGAGTTACGATCCGGAGTAGGGCTGGGCGGGCTGATGATGGAAAAGTCGAGGGAGGCCGAGGGAGAGGGGGGCCTTGTGACGGTTAGGTTATGCTGTACGACGAGTGGAGAGCCATCGATGATGTCGAAGTCATCTGAGCTATCGTCGTCGCTTCGGAGGAGAAGACCGGATGGGTACGGAGTGCTGGTGAGAGAATGAGAGGGCGAGGGTGCGAATATCGAGGGCGGGAGAGTAACCTCGGCCGAGGAGTGAGATTGCATGTGGCGGGTCGGAGAAACAAGACGGCAAGTGAGGGAGGTGGAAAGTTGCAACCGGAACACAGGCGCCCCCCTTTTTCAACTTTGAACTTTTTGGATGCGATGCTGAACATTAACAACAACGACCCACGCGACCGTTCACTCGAGACCACTTTCACAATCCCACACGCATGGTCGACGCAAGATAACGTTGGTGAGTGCCTTTTCTAGATGATGATCATCCCATCCCGTCGAAATCGCATCATGGCCAGCAGCCGTCCCAACGCTACAGCAGCACTCCTCTTTCGCTCGCTCACCCTCGCATTCATGATTTTTATCAGACGGGCTCGCGACCTCGGGCATGTTTCTCGCAGGTCTCATCATGGTCACCCGAAATAGGTCAGTCCCCCCCCTCGATCTCATCTGAAATACCCTATCACCAACCCGTCACTCACCACCGCATGCTGCACAGGATACTCGCCTGGCCCTCTCTCCTACTCGGTCTCAGCGCCTGGATCAATCAGCACCCGCTCCGCACTCGGGAAGGAGGCACGCCGCCCACCGGGAACCTTATGTACGTCCCTCTTTCCCTCGTGTCCTCCCCCGCGGTGCTAAAACACCTTCTTTTCTCCTTGTAGGTTGGCAGTTTCTGCCCTCATCGCGGCTTATCTCCCCCTCTTCTTAAAATATGCTTCTCTGGCTAGCGTGAAACAGGTCCCTTTAACCCCATAGAATTCACGATTGTATTCTGTTGCGACGCGAACAACCTCCCCTTGTTTTCATCACGTCGTTCTTTGGAAACATTCCACCCTCGTTTACGTGCTGTGTTTTTGGGCCCATCCCGACCAGGGTGAAGTCCTCGGCGTGAGATGCGCCCCTTACGGGGTAACAGTAAGCTGAATGGATCGTGATCGAGAACTATGCGTGCCTCCTTGGGCCCTAGGGTTTGCCACAATATGCCATGTGTGCTCATGTACCCTGGGTCGTTCTAAGGGGCCCCTTACGCCCATCACACATCGATTGTGGTACAATCCTGCTGCGCAAGTGTCCATTCGGTACACGGTGAGGCTCACTGAACATGTCTGATGGATTGGGTGTCACTTGCAGCAATACCAGGTTGCCGATCCTGTTCGACATAGTTACTCAGGTCTTTTAACGTCATTGGCTAATCGATATTAATCGGCTAGCTTAGTGAACGCAGAATCAGGGTTGTCGCTGCACGTCGGACTAGACTACCGCCGGCAGGTGTCCACGCCGTCACCGAACAGGTCCCCGCTGTTATCAGACGCGCCCATACATGAGGCAGACTCGATAATGGATGCAGCACTAGTACTGAGCCTGCTAGCGCTAGTACGCCCCACGGTCGATCTTTGATTGATTGAAGATTGAGGGTCCATTCATCACTCATCAACCGGGGTTACTGTAAGTGGCGTCGGTGGGAGCAGTGATAGGCATTGCACGTTCTATTGACACCGTCTCACAAGCCCGAGAAAAAAGACGGATCGATATCCACCGCGTTTTTTCCCTTTTTCTGCGGCTGTCCTTTGAGATCCCCTTTATCTTTCTTCCGCCTCTTTCTTGGTTTGGGCACGTCCGACTCATCTCCGGACTCTTGCTCACCGCCGCCTTCTTCATCTGTAGTCCGACTCTTCACTGTCGGTAGGCCTGGCGGAGATCCCTCGCCACCCTCGTCGCTCGAAGTGTCCCCTTCCCCGTCCTCATCTTCGACTTTCGCACCGCGCTCCTCCTCATCCTCCAGCACTTCACGCAAGTCTGTCAGACGCAGGGCTTCATCATGTCCGACACTCCCGACCCAGCGACCCTCGCCGGCATGGTCAATTGCGATGCGTTCGATGGGGAAGTCTCCGTGATCGGCGATGACGCCGACGAGACGCGTGGGTAGGAGCTCGATGACGCGCAAGAGCCCGTCCGAAGATCCCGTGAGGATGGTGTTCTGCGAAGAGGGGTAGGTTGAGGGAAGTGCGCAGAGCGCGTCGACAGAGTGTGGGTGCCTGGCAGTTTTGGAGTTGGACAACGCAATCGAAAATCGGAATCGGAATTGAATGAACCATTTAGCCTGTGATAGGAGCTGTGAAATGCGGCGCAGCTCACCCGGGCACGCGATCAACGCAGTCTCCCCAACCCTTGTTACGATTGAAGATGGAAATGATGCCCAGTTGTGTGCCAACGGCGACCTTTGTGCCCCTGCGCTAACTGATAAGATGCGTGTTAAAGGGGCGAGGGGTAATGAGATGCGCCCAAACCCTTTGAATGGTACAATAGACAGCAATTCGTCTTCCTGATCTTCCGAGTGTGCAAACGGTTCGGGCTTTTTTGAGCGCACGTCCATGACAGATAGGGTGCCATCCCCACTGGACGTATGGTCTCAATCACGAGGCACTGGAAACGGAAAATGGAGAAGGGGAGGCATCGACGCACCTCGTCGCGACGAGCTGCTTGTCTTTTGACCACATGAAGTCCGAGATGAAGTCAAAGTGTTGCGTATACGTGCGAACGGCATCCTGTTTCCTTGGGTCCCAAAGCTATGCCACCTCCGGTTCTGCATTTCCTGGTCTTTGGGAAGGAGGACAACATGAAACCGCTCACCTTGATCGTACCGTCGTCGTCGCCGGTCGCGAGGAGGTGCGGGGTAGGGTGTACGACGCGATTGATAGGTGCGCTGCGGGAGGGTGTGTACTCGGTCCATAGACGTGCCGCCGACCCATAGCACTCACTCGTGCACACTTTGGCGTGTCTCGGACACGGTTCCCGTGCTAGTGTCTATGATACTACCCACACAGACAAAGTCGTTTTCATTTCATTTCAATTTTTTCGTACGGGACCGGATGACATAGAGAGACGCACTGTAGGGACCTTGTCTTTCCCACTGCGTAGAGAGATGAGCCGTCCGGGCTTAAGGCGAGGCCACGACATGAGCGCTTAGAGATGCGCAGGCTCAAGGCTGCGGAGTGCATGCCTTGGTCGTCATAGGTGAAAGCTTTGACCTTTCCGTTGAGAAGACCGGTGTATACTACATTTGAGGTTGGATGGAAAGCGAGGTCAAAGATCTGAGAGCCGACGGGGATGACTGGCATGACCGACCGAGGCTCGATTCAGGTGAGAAACGCCCATCGTGAAAATGCACAGCCCCGACACGTCCATCATCCTGCTAACTAATAACACAACAAACCTCACAACGATGACGAGAACCGCGTAAGTTGATGTCGTTTCTACGCTGATCACCTATCATGTCCCCCGCACTCTTTCGTCACCCGTCTTTTTGGCTCTTCGCCCTCCTTTTCGCTTTCGCCGTCGCCGTCGTGCCCGAGTCCGTCACTCTCCGCCGTGACATTGGTGCTCGCGAAAACGGCGTCAGCGGCGGCGTGCACTTCCTCCCCCCGCGTAGACATGCTACAATAGATGACGACCCTCTAGAGGTCCTCGATGTAGTACTGGTCGCTTCCGTGGATGGCAAGTTCCACGCCCTCAACCGCACTACAGGAGGCAAACTCTGGTCCATGCCTTCCTCGCCTCCGCCGCACCCTTCCTCCTCCACAACCCCCTCAGAAAATGACCCCGCACAGGCCGTCCCATCCATTCTTGGTCCGCTCGTATCTACCAAACACTTCGACGTCGACCCCGAGTTCGACGATGACCCGTTCGCACACGAGACATATATCGTCGAGCCGCAGTCCGGCGATATCTACGTTACATCCTCGAATTCTCCTACCGCGCCCCTCCAGCGCCTCCCATTTTCCATGTCACAACTCGTCGACATGTCTCCCTTCTCTTTTGGAGAAGCAGATAGCCGTGTCTTTGTAGGTCGCAAAAAGACCTCCATCCTCCTCATTGAGCTCGAGACTGGTCGCGTGAAGGCTGTCCTCGATTCGGAATGTCCGTGGGATGTCAGGAACGAGGCCAATGAACAAGACGTATTGGATGTCGACTTGGATGAGTTGGAAGGTCTAAAATCTGCCCGTCATCCGAACGAGATTTTCATCGGTCGTACTGGTGCGCAACCCTCTCTTCCTCCTCACGACACAAATTGATGATTGAGTAACAAGATTACCATGTCTCAATACTTTCTCATCCACCTTCGCGTTCTTCGCGCCCCGTACCGGTTCAGCATCTATCATTCTCCGCATATGGACCAAATAATCAAGATCTAGAGTGGCAAGCCGCATATTCCCGTAGTGTAGACGACCTCTATATTGAGCCTCTCCCCAACGGCGAGGTCATATCCTTCAAAGTACGAGGAGACATCGACCCTGCCACGTCCCTCCCAGAACATCGCCCACGGTGGGGCCAGAGGTTTCTTAACCCAATGTGAGCACTCTTTCTCTCCTGTTTCAGTTGAGCGCTTAGTACTTCCCCTGCGCTGCACAGTGTTGCCGTGTTTGACGTAGTCAAATCTGCCCGAAGACAGTCACCCTTTGTGCTTCTCCAGCCCCATCTTCGTCTCCAGGACATGTTTCCCTCTGCTACACATCAGCACGACTACCCAATCGACGACTCCGCCTTTGTCGGGCTTGTACCGGGAACTGACTCCCTCTATGCACTCAGCCCCGATCACTTCCCCCTCGTCGCATTTAGCGAATCTGCGCCCACGCAAAACGTCGAGAGTGTCGAAGGTATCGAAGGTGTGCTGGTCTCGACAGAGAATGGCGTACTACAGTGCTTCGATGGCACTACCGACCGGCGGTGTTTGACAGGTGTGCGGGCACTCAGAGCTGACAGCCGCTCGCGTCTAGCTCGCCTGCTCGATGGCGTTCCGGGTCCAGCGACATCTCCTCCTCTGCCTTCCGCCAATGGTGGCCCTGCCCATCTCGAGAATACAAACTCGCAAATGTACGCGGGCAGCGAACCGCATGACGAGTCTGGCGAGGGGCAAGACCCGATCGTGCCGTGGGAATGGCTCGCTGGTGTTCCAGAATCATTGGCCCAAGCGCAGCACCAAAAGTCATGGGGCCTCTCGCCTTCCACAGTACTTTTGGCGCTCGTATCCGTCGTTGCGTCGTTCCTGTGGTTCAACAGAAATGTGCCAGCTGACACACGCAATGTTACCATGCCCGATGCACTGGCCCCCACGGCCGCTACTAAGAATGCTGTTTCGATCACCCCGCCGGAGCTTGTTGATGGTGCGACACGTGCGTCTCATCTACAGTCGCAAGCTGGCGAAAATGGGCGGAGCCCGAAAGTGACACTGCCCGAGGATTCCCTCACTCCTATGAAACCTCCTCCGACGATACCAGTACCGTTGTCGACGACTGATCTACATACCCCATTGCCGTCCTCAGCGACAGACGGTAACGCTAAAGACTCCCCTGTCAAAGCAGAGTCTCCAGAGGGTGCAGAGGAGGCTGGCGAAGTTAAGAAGAAGCACCGTAAGCGACGCCGAAAACGGAAAGGCGACGCGAAGGATGCCTCTGCGGAGGTTGAAGAACCCGAGAATGAGGACGGTGAAGGTGGAGAAGGTGGAGAGGATAGGAATGCAGTGTCCGCAAACACACCACCAGCGGTTCCTTCAACAGCAGGGGCGCCATCAGCTTCGTCATCACTGGTCATTTCCGAGACTGTCCTTGGTATGTCTTTGAATTCACATGCTCTAGAAACTCCTATCAATCGAAACCAGGTTATGGTTCGCATGGCACTGTTGTCTACATGGGCTCTTTGCAGGGCCGTGCAGTGGCTGTCAAACGACTCCTCCGAGACTTTGTCACCCTTGCGGACCGCGAAGTCGGTCTCCTCAAGGATGCAGACGACCATCCAAATGTCATTCGATATTATTACCAAGAGTCGCATGCAACCTTTCTCTACATCGCTCTCGAATTGTGCCCTGCCTCGCTTGCGGACATCATCGAGCGGCCTGATCAGTTCCGCGAGATCGCTGTTTCGTTCGACCCCAAGCGTTCCGTACGCCAAATTACGTCTGGCCTCAGACACCTGCATGCGCTCAAAATTGTGCACCGCGATATCAAACCACAAAACATCCTCATCTCGGGTGCAAAGAAGGGGGAATCAAGTGGACACCGGATGTTGATATCCGACTTTGGGCTCTGTCGGAAGCTTGAAGTGGACCAGACGAGCTTCTTGCCAACTACGGGCGGTGCAATGGGCGTCGGAACATTTGGGTGGAGGGCACCCGAGATTTTGCGAGGCGAGGTGAAGCTCGACGAAGCCATCGCGGACGACAACTCGCAAAGCTCACGCGACAGCGTCGGGACTGCGACCGGGAGCAACTACTCGGGAACAGGGAAGCTGACGACGCGGCTGACAAAGTCGGTTGACATATTCGCCCTCGGCTGTCTTTATTATTATTGCCTTACCAATGGCGGACATCCATTCGGCGACCGTTTCGAGCGCGAAATCAACATCATACGGGATCAAAAGTCGTTGGAGGGTTTGGAGGGCTTCGGAGAAGAAGGTTCGGAGGCGGTGGACCTCATCACTTCCATGCTCGCTCCAGAGGCCGCAGATAGGTGCGTCTTTGATTATCAATGTACCCTACATCCAGTTCGTTTCTCACGAGAGCCGTTCAACACAACACAAACACAAAGACCTGACACGACGACGTGTCTCATGCATCCCTACTTTTGGGACCCCGGTCGGCGATTGAGTTTCTTACAAGACGCTTCTGACCGTTTCGAGATCATGTGTCGAGACCCGCGGGATCCTCACCTCGTCGTGCTGGAAAAAAATGCCATCGACGTGGTAGGGCCTGACTGGTCGGCGCGGCTAGACAAGATCTTTGTAGAAAACCTTGGAAAGTTCAGGAAGTACGATGGACGATCGGTGCAGGACCTCCTCCGCGCGCTTCGGAACAAGGTGCGTGTGTACAGCCCAGTTCCCTCCAGCCCAGTTCTTCTCTTTGTTACACGAATCCTACATCTGACACGCCGTTTCAGAAACATCACTACCAGGACTTACCCGAGAATGTTAGGCGCCATGTTGGCTCCATGCCAGTGGGATACCTCTTGTATTTTACACGCCGATACCCTCGCCTTTTCCTCCACGTGCACTCTGTCATCGCAAACTCATCTCTCCGCCAAGAGTCCATGTTCCGGTCATACTTTGATCTTACTGATTGAACCCAACCATTCACTTATTTATCGCTGCTCATGTACACGTATATCTGTATTTTTATTTCAGCCATTTATTATCATGTGGTTGCTTAACTTTTTTTTTTTTTGACTCTATCCATCGTGGCAACCGTGGGCCCAGACCCGCGTGGACGACTTTGAGGCTCTGAGCTCCAACAAGTGAATAGGAGGACATGATCGCCGACCCCTACAGTACATGAGGCATAAGAGAGGGTTCTCGCAGGCAAGCGTCCAGCAATTGCGGTACCAATAATATCTGGGATTAAAATGCTGAGCAAGTCGATGGGAACCCTAGTGCTAAATGAATACGTCGACGGCTGCGAGAAAGCTGAAGGCAATACGTTGTAGTGATGATTGCAATGCGGCGGCTGTACGATACCATCAGGCTTGAATGTGAAACCAAAAAGGCGTACATAAATCTCGATAGTGTGAGCGGTCGTTCACAGGAGACTTCTTCACTCGCCTCAATCGTTCTCCGATCCAACGGTCCATTAATTTCCGTATCGCCAGTATCTCCGGTGTCGATGCGTCTGGGAAGGAAGAAGTATTAGATGAATTTATGATGGATGGACCATGCTGAGTGTCGACTCGGAGGTGAGAGGATACTAGTACTCATCCGTTGAAGATCGGTTGCGCTTGATCTCCTCGAGTGATTCGTCCTCAAGAGAAAGCCTATGCCAACGATACGAGAGCATTGACATTAATAGTGGTGGTGGCGCAACACCGTGACCAGGCTGGAATGTGTAGTCATAGTCAGAATTTGCCTATTTCTAATATTGACTTTTGATTTGCTACTAATAGCATGCTTGTACGCATTAAAAGTTTTCGAGGTTTTGATATGGTTGACAATCGAGTTACCGTACATAACGTTGCAGATTGATATCAGTACGGGTGCATGCCCTTGGACAGCATGCAAAATAAGGCGAGACGGCGATTTGGAAGGATCGTGAAGATGCATCATGCATAGCATGGCGCCGATGTCAATAGAATTAGCAACATATCATAGACCAAATTTTGTGTTTATCTTCAGACAATCATCGCCACGATAGCTCACCGACGTCCAGACTGCGCCCGAGCGGTTCTTTTGCACAAAAGAAAATCAAACTGTTATAAGCTGGACAATGAGCAAATTTAAGTGGACAGAAAAAAAAAGTACAGGTTTCGATCCCGTACTACTTACTTGCTTTCAAGGCAAGCATGAGGACACCGAATGGGGATTGAACCGCCGTGACCACCTGCTTTAGAGGCAGGTATAATTCCGTTTCGCCATCCGCACATACCAACTATCCATGTAATCAAATTTCAAATCGACAGCACAAAAGTTGGAATGGGGCCTGCCCACCGCTGACCTCTTAGTTCAGAATGAAACCGATACACCCTTATGCCATGTATATGGAGGCTTTTTGCATTTAGAGGTAAACTGGGGCTGCCAAAGGGTTGAGGAACGAACACCGCATTCCGCATTCCGAGACGCCCAGTGAGGCGCACGTGACTAGTTGTGACGTATATGCTTACATTTACAGGTCAATGTCCCTCTACCTTGGCATCCCTCTGGTGGCCGCTTTTGGCCTATATATTCCAAAAGCTTCCATATGCGTAGTATGTGGATGCACTTATTTCATGCAGAACCAAAGTATCAGCAGGAGAGGCAGTGGATAGTCTCCATTTCATTTGCTGTTCTGTCCATTTGAAATTTGGTTATGTGATAGTAGACATGGACCAGTGGTGAAATGGGATCAAGCAGGTGCTTGCCTTCAAAGCAAGCAGATGGTTCAACTCCCATTCTGTGTCCCCGTGCTTGCCTCGAAAGCAAGTAGTATGGGATCGACACCCGTTTAGTGCTATTCTTTTTTGGGGTTCACTCCCATTTTATTCTCATTCGCCGGCTCACGGACTGATTTTTTTTCATCAGAAAAGCAGCTAACGTGACCGCGATCCAGCGATGAGCAAGCCAGAAGTTAATTGTTTGCGACGAAGGTCGCTTAGGTCGCTTGTTCAGCAACATTGGGCTCGGAGCATGGTGTCAGACTCGCGGCAACTCGGACCTAGACACGGACTCGGAGGTGATGTTCGTCGGTGTCATTTCCCTTTACCCTACTTCTCATTCGGTGCAAGTTAAAGTTGGGCCGGGGTCTCACTCACCTCAAAGTAATCACGGCGACAGGAATTTGACCACGGCATTCGTCTAATACAGAAGAGCACGTAACACGCGCCGTACCATATCTTGAGTCCATATGGCGTGCATTGGACCGACTCATCGACGCTGGCAAACACATACTCTAATGGTCGGACGCGCTCGACAATGACTAGTCGGACCTGCGCGTTTGTGAAGGGTCGTCTAACCGAAAGGACATTCGTCTGTTGAAGATTAGGTTGCGTCCCTCGACATCCTCAACAACACGAAGCCCACAATATTTACCGTCTGTGCAGGTGGTGTGGTAGTGGCACACCACCGTGACCAGGCTCGAATGTGTAGTCAGAGTCGGAATTTGACTATTTCTGATATTAATGATTGGTTGGTCGCTCTTTGTACGCATTGAATTGTTCGAGATTTCGAGATGCGCGGCTCGACTATACTAGTTGCTAGTTGGCCATCAAGTTACATAACGTCGCAGACTGTTATCGGTACGGGTGCATGCCTTGGTCCACATGCAAGATAGGACAATTGAAGACAGTGATTTGGAAGGATCGTAAAGATGTATGGCATGCCGCCGATGTCAATGGAAGCAGCAACATGTAGACCTATTTTTGTTTTTTGTGTTGATATTCAGGCAACCTACGCACCCACACGGCCGCATTGGCCTAAACTGAAAGAAATGACCTGAGCAAATGAGCAGATGGAAGTAAACGAAAAAAAGTACGGGAATTGATCCCGTGTAACTTGCTTTCGAGGCAAGCATGAGGACACCGAATGGGCATTGAACCGGTCCCACCTGCTTTAGAGACAGTCATGATTCCGTTTCACCATTGGTACATGCCCGTTATCACGTAACCAGAATTTAAATCGACAACACAAAAAATGGAATGGGGGCTATCCACTACTCCTCTCCCAAACATTTGGTTGAGAATAAAATTAATATGTCATCGTGCCATGCCAATAGAAGGTGGTTTGGGACTGCCAGAGGGATGAGTGACATTGCATATTAAGAGCCACTGTTGTACGCCAGTTCAGCGCACGTGACCGGTTGTGACGTGTCCAGGTTAATGCCCCTTACTTTGGCATCCCTCTGGTGGCCCCAAGTCTCTTTTAAATTCCAAAAGCTTCCATGGGCATAGTATATGTCCGTACTTATCTCATGCAGAACCAAAATACTAGCAAGAGATGCAGTGGATAGTCTCCATTTCATTTCCTATTCTGTCCATTTGAAATCTGATTACATGGTATTAGGCATGTCCGGATGGTGAAACGGAATCATGCCTGTCCTGTCTCTAAAGCAGGTAGGGCCGGTTCAATGCCCATTCGGTGTCCTCATGCTTGCCTCGAAAGCAAGTTGTGCGGGATCTTCGACTCCCATCCAGTGTCTTTTTTCTTTTTTTCACTTCCATTTTATCGCTCATTCGTCAGCTCATAACCATGTCTTCAGAAAAGCAACCAACGTGACCGCTTTCCAGCGATGAGCGAGTCAGAAGGTAAGATTTTGCGGTGACGAAGGCTGCTTAAGCTACTTGTTCAGCAACATACTGCTCTCAGATCAACGTGTTGGACTCGCGATTTACATCTTACTCTTATCTACATTCTCGGGGTTTTTCTAGTCTTCGAAAAACTTATCAAAAGATGGATGACGGTGTCAACTCGGACCCAGACTCAGGCTCGGAGGTGGTGTACGTCGGACAATCACTTCCCTTTACCACGCTTCTCATTCCAGCGCAAGTTGAAGTCGGGCTAGGATCTAACTCACACTCGTGCTAATGACGGCGACAGGAATTTGAACATGGCATTCGTCTGACGCAGAAGAAAACCCAACGTGTACTGTACGATTACTTGAGTCCTTGTGGCGTGCATTAGCCCGACTCATCGGCGGCGGCAAATACGATGCTGGTCACCAGGCATGCACTCGACCGCAACAATGACTTGTCGGACCTGCGTGCGCTGCTCCTCATGCATCGGCCCCTCGTCGACACTGCTACATTTTTCCTTAACTCACGACGCCTACCATAAGCATGGTGTGAGTTTTGAGTATGACATGCTTATTTTGTTCCTTAACAAAAAGAGGCACTTCTGACTACCCTATACTGTACATGATAGGCCTCGGACGAAAGAACACCTCTGCAGATTGATCTACGAAGTGCCCGGCTCGAAAGGGCACTTGTCCGTCGAAGAATAAGTTGCGTCCCTCGACGTCTTCGACAAGAAGACAAAGCACATGTACAAACTGTGTAGGTGGTGATAGTGGCGGTAGCAATGGTAACAATAGCAAGTCCACTAGTATTGATCGTGGGGTAGCACTGCGCTCGAATGTATTGTCAGTGCTAGGGTTCTGTTATTCTGATATCTATTGTTGGTTTATTGCTCTACTAGCGAGCTCATATACATTGGATTTTACCCGAGATTTCGAGTTAACAGTGACGAGGCTGAACAATGTGTAAATGAACAAAACAAAAAGGACATTGGATGGGAGTCAATCCCATATCACTTGCTTTCAAGGCAAGCATGAGGACACCAATTGGGCATTGAACCGGTACCTCCTGCTTTAGAGGCAGGCATGATTCCATTCCACCATTGGCACATACCTACTATCATGTAATTAGATTTCAAATGGACAGAACAAACATGGAATGGGGGCTATCTGCTACCCCTCAGCTTCCATAGGCATAGTATGTGGATGTATTCATTTCATTCTGAACCAAAATATAAAGGAGTGTGTCATTGGATAGCCCTCATTTTATTTCCTGTTATGTCCGTTTGAAAGTTGATTACATGATAGTAAGCATAGGCTGATGGTGAAACAGAATCGAGCGCGTGCTTGCCTTTAAAGCAAGCAGGTTGGTTCAACTCCGGGTCCCATTCGGTGTCCTCATACTTGCCTTGAAAGCAAGTACTACAGGATCAGCTCTCATTTAATGTGCTTTTTGTTTTGTTCATTTTCATTTTATCGCCCATTGTTCAGCTCACAAATAGGTCTCTTTTTTTCGAGAAACAGGCGACGTGGAGGTGACACTACTGACGTCGGTTCGCTAGTGAGACGAGGGTTGCTTGTGCAACATCACACTGGGGTTGGAGCAGCGTGTCAGCGTGAGGCTTGCAACTTTACATTTCACACCTCTCTATATTCGCAGGCTTTCTGGTTTTCCTCGTCGTACGGAACATCTCCGAACCATCGCGCCTCAGGCGGCCGGCGGCCTATCGAGTCAAGGACTCACAGTACTCACATCCGACGCGGCACTCGCTTCATTCCCACACTTCCTTGAACGAACAGGGATATTCACCCTATACCCTCGTATCCACCCTCCCTGTATGACCATGGGCAAGTTTCGCAAACAGGGATCAAAATTCAGGGGATACTCTAGTCCATCAGACGATTCAAACCGCAAATACCTGCCCTGCATTCCGTGATTTCCGTCCAGCAAGTCATACTTTGCACATCACAATCTCTCTAGGTCCGCGACGTGCATGCACAAACTTTGGGCACAGAAATATCCTCCACACACGGCGGTGCTGCGCCTGCTACGATGGGCTCTATGACTCGAGTGTTCCAGGGTGCCGACATTCTCTGGAGCCCTCATTAGACAGCGCTCAAGAGTTCTAGTACATTAAATCCTCTTTTACATTTTGCACACTCCCCAGTTCAAATTTTCGTAAAGTAATCCATCCATATCGGTAGTAGGATCAACCGCACAAATTTTCAGCCAAGGCCTTCGTGTGGATTACCGGGTAACAGAGGTATCAGTCTTCTTACCTAACCAAACACTCTCGGCAATTTTGTGTTCTAGTCAAAGTCTTAGAAGGAGAGACAAAATTGTGGGAGGGATTGGGAAACGGTAATGTCACGCTGGGACATGGCAGCAGCTGTAGTCACCAGCTAACGGGGAGCTAAGATGGTCGGGAATGTACTCCGACTCTCGTTTGCAGGGCGTCATTCTGATCGCTATCAAGCACACTGAAGTCGAGGTGGGTTACAGATAGCCAAGGTTACGTTGATGACGACGTGTAGTGGAAGTGGAGGTCAGTATAGACTACCCCAAAGTGACAGAAGCGGTGCTGCGATAACCTGCCTGAAAACCAAACCCATGGCTTGCGGCTTTCATTGGCCACCTCATGACACCTGCGTTCCCTGGGTTGTTGTAAGAGCGATAGGGGATGGCATATTTTTTTGTCCGACGTTGAGAACAATGAGGGGCCATCTGTCGTGACGGGGTGGGGTGGGGGAGGCGAGGCGAGGCGACAAAGCGACAAAGTTGAATTCATCATCGCCATCGGGTCAAAAACGCGGGGGTTGTGAAACCGGATCACCATCATGATCATTAGGCGCGCTTTTCCCACGGTCGAGACCAAGGCAAGGAGAGGCGAGTGTCACGAATGTCAATTAATGTCGCTATATGCCAGTAGACCCACCAATGAATAGCCCATATGGGAGATACGCCAGACCAATAGCAACAGTGCTATAAATGTACCACCACGCCCATCACATGCAAAATAAATCGGCACAAACCAAAGCGGCCCCGCCTCCACATCAAGACAACCACAAGCGAAACATGAGTCGTCAGCTGTCACGGAACAGCACACAATACTAAGGTACGAAGCATTGGATGGCCCGCATTTCATTTCCTGCTCTTTCCATTTGAAATTTGATTACATGATAGTATGCATGCGCCGATGGTGAAACGGGATCAAGCCAGTGCTTGCCTTAAAAGTGAGCAGATTGGTTCAACTCCCATTCGGTGTCTTCATACTTGCCTTGAAAGCAAGTAGTATGGGGTCGATACCCATTAAGTGTTCTTTTTTTTTTGTTCACTTCCATTTTATCGCTCATTGTTCAGCTCACAAATAGTGTTTTTTTCTTCCGAGTCAGAGAAGCAGCCGACGTGACCGCTTCCCAGTGATGAGTTTAGTTAGAGTTTAATGTGGGGAGGATATTTACACGCTTGCTTTGCAGTCTGGATGTACCCACTGGTGACGTCCATTCACTATTGGGACGAAGGTTGTACGTACGACATCACATGAGGCTGGAGCCTGTCAGCCCGAGCCTCGCGACTTTGCATTGCAATTCACCCTTCTCTATAATCTCAGTCTTTCTGGTTTTCCTCGTCGTACGGACTATAGAACATCTCGGAACCACCGTGCCTCGGGCAGCCTATCGAGGACTCACATGTACTCACATCTGGTTTGGCACTCGCCTCATTCGCACACTCATGGTCTCATGCCACTCATACACCCTCAAACGAACCCTATACCCTCTTACTCCCTGTATACAAACCCTATGACTCGAGTGCTCATAGCTAGCACCGCCACCTTCGAGGACGGCCCTAGAACCTGCGGGAAAGTCAGGGCATTTACGCTCGACTCGGCTCGAGCAGGGTGCCGACATTCTCTAGAGCCCTTATCAGACGGCACGAGCAGATCAAGAATTCTGGTACCTTTAATCCTCTTTTACATTTTGCACGCTCTCTATCTAGTTCGAATTTCCATGAAGTAACCATTCATATCGGTAGTAGGATCAAGCGCTCTTAGTACAGATTTTGTGTGTTCTAGCCAAAGTTTTGGAAGGCGAGAAAGTCGTTGGAAGGACAGAGAAGCAGCCATGCGACCCATGCCATGACGGGACAAGGCAGCAGCACTGGTCCCCAGCTAACGGAGGGCTAAGATAGGAAAGTACTCTCTTGCATGGCATCATCTGTATCGCTATCAAGAATACCAAAGCCGATGTAGGTTACAGATAACCAACACATTGATGACGGCGTGCAGTGGAAGCGGAAGTTGTCGTGGACTACCACGAAGTGACGGAAGCAGTGCTGCGATAACTTGATGGCCACCTCATGACACGTGGGATCGTTCCCGTTCCATGCTGTTTTGGGACCGATCCTTTGGTATGTGTCAATTGAAACCCGCTCGAAGTACCCCTTATCATTTCAATCCGAAGTTGGAATTGGAGAAAGTACCACACAACATTGTCCTAGTGGTCGTGTGTAAGTATAGAGTAGTATATGTATGTTAGTATGTTGGTACATCTAAAGGAACCATCACCATGTGAGAAACAGCGACCGATAATATTATAGTAAATCACGATATAAGATCGCGTCCTTCACGGGTTCTAACTTCCGACGACTACGATGGCGACGATGAGAGCGATCAGGAGCATCAGCGCGCTCACGACCGCTGCGAGCCGACATCGATAAACCCAGACCTCGGCGCTATACGGCTTCACCAACGTGACCACCTTCTCTCCATGAGGCGAAGGCCCCACCACCTTCGCCGCAGTCACGCCGTGACGCCAACATACCATTGGCGCCGCCCAGCGCGAATACCACCGGCGCGGTACGCCGGTAGCACCAGCTTCCTCCCCTTCTCTTTTGGCTTCCGGTTCTCCTCCCGCACCACTCGGTGCTTCCCGCGCCGCCGCAGCCGTCGCATCGCCCTTCTCCAAGTCCTTTCCTAACGAGTCCGGTGGCACCCGCGACCCAGCAGCGCCAGAAGCATCACCACTCCCGACGGCGACCGCCTTGCCCCCACCACGGCGGCGTTTCGGCGTACTACGGGGCTTCCAAAGCGGCAATGCGGCGCGGGCTTTGCCGTTTTCCTCCCAGCGTCCTTCTTCGATGAGCCAGCCTCCGATGAGCCAACACCATGGCGCGAGGAAGCCGGCCCAGAAAAGGAGGATGGGCAGCGGCGGGAGACGCGAGAGGACGGCGCGCCGTGCAGCGGAGAAGGATGGGCGAGAGAGCCTGCTACTGAAGGAGACGCCCGTCCAGCGCCGCCAGATGAACGTGTCGCCGGACGGGGTGCCGTTGCTACCACCCGATGGAGGCGTGTGCCTGCGCGGGCGAGCGGGAAGCATACCGCCTGAACTACTGCTGCTGCTGAGGCCGCCGATGCCACCACTGCCATTGCCGTTGCTGCTGTCATCGCCGGAATAGCCGCCAATGCCTCCTCCACCGAGTAGTGTGGTGGTGCCTTCGGTGGTTCGGTCAAAGTCCGTGAGCGGGTCTGATCGGCTCCCGAACTGCACGGCGGTCGGTGAAGAGAGAACGGTGGAGTGCGAGGGGCCGTGTACGTTGGGCGACGCTGGGTTGTCTTCCTCTCCGTTAACTGCGACGGAACGCGCGGTGACGAAGCTGCCTGTGCGCTCCGAGCCGGCGTCCTCGTAGACAGTTGAGACGAGCTGTTGGCCCGAACGGTGGGACACGGGAGGGTACACCGGGCGAAGCTCTAGTGGCGAGATATTCAAGGGCGGAAGCGTGGGTGGATGGGTGGAAGTCACGTCTGTGCGAAGGGAGCTCGTCGAAGTTGCGGAGATCGACCGCTTCAGGGGTCTCCGCAAGAAGGCAGAATAAGAAGAACCTACATGTGTGAACGAGGAGGATTCGAATCACACACACTTTACCGAAATGCAGGCCACATATGGGGCTTACCTATGGATACAGGCGTGGTGGGCTCCACATCTGTAAAAATCTGCTCCCGTTTTGGGGTCGAGATGTATGACCGTTCGGAGATGGGGGACAGTTGCGCGGCAGTGGGATGCGCCGTCGCAGAACCGGCTGCCCTGTCGAGCTGGAGAGAGTGATTGCTGATGTTAGACGACTGTCGATGGAGGGTCGGCTGTGCGCCCGCAAGAGCTGAAAGTGAGGCAGACCGGCCCAGCCGAACGCTAGGCGGGCGTCTCGGCATGGGCGGTCCTGCATGCTGCACCGTGGAGGAAGGGCTCGGCAACCAGTTGATATGCGACGGACGGCTCTGGCGGCCGTCTGATGGACTCGGAGTGTCGTCGCTGCCCTCCCGTAATGTATTGCGGGACTGCGCGCGACGGTTCAAGGATGGAGCCCGCTCGACATCTATGCGTGAAGCGGCGGGGAAGAAATTGGCCATGAGCTAATCCGCACGAGAGCGGGTAGACTTGGTAAAAGGGAGCAAAGGGGAGTAAGGGTGGGTATGTATGCTATGCTGAGCGCATGGAGGGACCATTATATACTTCTGTGGGTGTTGCACCACAGGCTTTACACGCACCTTCGCGTGTAATGAACGCCACGAGGCATGCTATTGATCTTGATGGGACCCCTCACAGCAATCGACTAGACGGTAAAAATGGGGTTGGGAAAGTGGATGCTGCATATACCCCATTGCGCCGACGTCTTGATCTTGAAAAAGTTAACTGGTTGCAGTTCGGATGAAGAGGGGTAAACGATGGATAGGACGAGAGGTAAGTAGGGTCGCCTAGTCTGTCGGTATGCGGAATGTACGGATTCTGGGCTGTTACCGATCACTGAGCACGCTTGTATAAAAGGGCCGTTCATTTACCTCATTTCGGGGCACCTGGCCAGTAACTTTGTACGATATACAGTGGTAATTGAGGATGAACGTTGAGTGCGAGAATCAATTATGAACATTTGATCCGTATGGTGCCCCAGCCCGAGACTTTATAGACCATTCACAAGGTCGAGCCTCCCATGGCATTCAGCATACAATGTATGACGAGGTGGGTAGAGGGTATAGGAAAGCAAAGCAAGAGCAAAATGAGATAATAATTAGATAAAATGTACATCCGGGGAAAGAGAGACACTAAAAACACGGTGCGGGTCTAAGTGGGTCTCAACCAACCGAGACCCTCAACAATATTATATTAATCGCGACTGGGTTCAACAGACTCCCCCACGACAGCAGTTTCCTCGCTTCTGGCTTCTGGTATAGTATCTGATGGCGCTTCCTCTTCTTCCTCCTGGGTAGGTCCCTCGATATCCGTCGACGTTGGCGCCTCCACCTCGGGCGCGTCGTTGGATGGAGCCTCAGCTGTCGCCTCTGATTGACCGGCCGGGACCTCGTCGTCAGTTGCAGTGACGTCTTGAGACGGATGGTCGTCATCATGTGGTGCATGGGCCGGGTCAAGGGGGACTGTAACGCTGGATTCGCCATCTAATGTCTCAGGTGCTTCCTCGATTGCGCGGCCACTTGCATCAACCGAACGGCTTGCTTGTTTTTCATCTTCCAGCTCGATGACTTTGACTCCTCCCGTGACCTCCTTCACACCTGTATCCGTCCCGTTGCCCTTGCTGCTCTTGAACCCCAGCTCACCCAGCTCGGACGTGTCATGATGCTCGAGCTGTGTACGTCGTTTCCGTGTGGATTCCGACCCCTGCACGTCCTCATCCTCACTCATTTTCCGCTTGCGACCTATCGAGGGCGCATTGGACGTAGCTACCGCATTTTTCATGAGATCGCGTGGTGATCGAGAGGGAAAGGGAGAGGCATACCATCATCACTCCAAGGACGATCTAGGCGGGGGTATGTGAAGGATGAGATACGGCGGAGAATTTTGAGCATGGCGATGGTAAGAGAACGAGGATGGACGAGGATAGCCTGGGGCGAGAGAGGGAGAGTTGCGAGAAACGTTTGCAAGGAGGAGGGTATACGGCACTGGGCACGTTTGACTCAACGACACGCGATTTATTTCATTTTGAGTCATGAACGCGTTCACGCGATTTTACACTCCGATTGTCCACAGCCAGTATCAATTTGTGGCCTTCCCACTTTCTCTTGTACTTCGGAACATCCATTTAATAGAGTTGTGGACCCGCGTAGTGCGTAGAAAGAACAAAGGAGACGCGATTTCACAGTTGAATGCTGTCTTAACACCACAACAATACCTCATGGATGAATATGACCTACTACAGGTGGCGCAAAGGAATGATGGATCACATCATGATAGTCCGCATCATTGTATCCTATGTCTCGTTGTTGGCCTTGTGTAGCGATATCTTGGTTGAGAGGGGGAACGCCGGCCAAATAATCATCAGGCCAGCGATCACCGGCGGCATCCACGGGTGGAACCTTATAGCATATATGGATGAGTGTTAGAGGAGGAGAGAACTTGGATA
>QFEY01000241.1:0-94699 GCA_003316435.1 Russula virescens
TAACTGACGTGAGACTAGAGAACTGCTTGGTTCGAAGACCTTCAGGAGGCTGTGCTTGAACGTGCTGCGGAGCTTCTTGATGTCTACTGAGAGAAGAGTCTGCGGCTATCAGGCGATGGTAGTCGAGGTATGATTATGGCAACCGACCTAGATGTCTGAAGGCCGGAAGGCAATAATCGAGCAGCGACTCGAGGCACGAACACGACCGTCTCGACAGCGCTTGTAATAGTGAGCAAGGCCTCGCAGTGTCCATCCTTCGAAGGTGGCAAATTCGTCTCTCATAGGTTCTGATGCCTTGGGAAAGTCCAGACTGAAGCGCACCGCGCTCTCCGTCTCTTGATTAAGGTCACGCTCGCGAAGCCATACCCGCGGAAGGTCGCGGACGCGGTGAGTGGGCGGAGGCCTTTGCTCGTCATCCCGGCTCGGATTGGACAACCAGACTGCGGTCATGTCACTGCGAATGGGAAGGAACGGACTAAGCCCTGTCGTAATCATCATCTACCAGTGGGATTGCGGGTTTAATAGTGTGACAAGGTGGTGTACTTCCGCATCCTCGGACAAATCGACGGCTGAGAGCGAATTTTCTGTCGGTGTGCTTGGAAGAAAGATCATGTCGTGAAAGGACGGTGAAGATGTAGAAAGATTTGATTTGTGGATAGGAAGTGGACGCTACGTCCGTATTTTTCATGACTAGACGCTGGGAAGATGGACTATCGATAATCAGATCGTTGGAGCGGCTCGGGCATCTCGTTTGATTGTTCTCTAAGAACATGCCATCTTCAAGTTCAGTCTACACAGGTGTCACCCAACAAAGTGTATGATCCATAGCGCCGACCCTTGCTTACATTTTCGATACCATGCTGCACTACATCCGACAACGCCGTCCAAAATGCGTCTATCGTGTTGCAACTTATCAAGATGCAAGGTTGATAAGGAAGAGACAAGCGGGCAGCTGGTGAAGGAGGACATGAGATTTGGAGAGGTTGAAGTGAGCGGATTTCACTGACATGGAATTGATATAGTCACTGAACCAAATGAAAACGTTGGAAAACCCGAGCTTAATACAGTGAAAATTGACACGCACCCCTGCCCCGACACCACGAACACCGTAAAGTCACCGGCACATACTCCCTGAGATGTTCCCAAAGTCGATAAAGGAAAGCGCCAGAAAGGACTTTAGGTTTACCGGTCGTTTCCAAATCCTCTGTGGCTTTCGAGACCATCGGGGTGAATGGGGCAGCTTGTTCCGGCTCTCGACGAAGTCGCATTTTACGGGTGAGGGACCAGACGTAGAATGTGTTTTCGTCCAGCATCTATTTGTAGATTTTGTTGGGCGACGTGATCTCGGATGTGGACTAGGACGAGGTTATTTCGCGCCATCGACGGCCGACAGTATTTTCATGATGTCTTGGAGCATGGGCAGAAAAGCCGCGGGCAGGGAATGATAAATCTATGAGGCTCGTGACTATCCCGCTGCTATTGGTGAGAACCGGAAGCGAGGCGACAGCATCAGTGGTCGGGGCAACAGTGTTGGGCTTGGGAGGATAAGGTGCTCATATCGACTCGGCGATGACGGGAAAGCTATCAAGGATGTGGACTTTTAGCACTCTGACTGTAGGTAAAACCGCGCAAGAGAACCCGACCCCGTGACCGTGTGGACAAAATAGAGTAAAGCGCTCAACGACTACATAGTCACCGTCCCATGCAATTCGATTAAAGTGCTATTGTTCAGGCCGCGTATCATAAATACATATAGATATATCAAGTTAGAAACAGCCCCAATGTCCCGTTCTGAGACAGTTGATTTAGCCTGTTCAAATGAGTGGAGTCCTTGGTATCAAAAACCTAACGAACGTCTGCTTTTAACTCCCTTCAGAGTTGGTAATGCTGAGACTTTGGAATGAATGACGGCGAAAGCACTGTGCTGCAAGGTATTACTATAGTCTTATCAAAGGAGGGCCTTCAACTTCAAAAAGTCGGGCGTTCCGAAACCAGTAACCTGCGCACGGAAATCCTAAGTACTACCGCGTGATAACGATGCGTCAAATCACAGTACTCACCGGATCCCATCCGGGCACGGCTGAGAATCCCTGCGTATTGCAACTGGGGTTGCTGCCGGACGTGATATCATTGAAGCCCGTGAGGCCATTGGAATAAATCCAATAATTAAGGAAACCGAGGGGTGGCTTGCCCTGGGAGATCCTGAAGTCGTTCAGGAGGGAAATGACGCCGGCTACAGTCTGCCAAATGATGAGCTAGTTCTTGGGGGTAGTCACAGTCAGACGCACCGGAGCTGAACAACTTGTACCTGCGACGTTCTGGACGACACCGCTAACCACAACTTGGAAATTCTCCGCTTGAGCAGAGATATCTGGGTACGCACGGCCAGAACGGCTGAGAATGCATAAGCACCGTGACTCCTATGTCAATACCAACAAACGTACTTATAAAAGCCTTGATTCGTAACGCCAAGTCCATTGAGGTATGCAGAGACGGTAGCATCCTGGTACTGAGGGCGCTCAAAATAGTTCGAGAACCCACCGCCAGAGAAGCTGGCAGCCACTTCAGGGTTCACCCCAGTAGTCCCGCCGACGGTCGTAACGTAGGGGCCTCATAAAGGATCACCGAGTAAGTCGCATATCAAGAAAAGGAAGGAAAACAACTCACAGGATGCTGGGAACACCGGGATGAATTGCCGGCGGTTATTACCATCGTTTGAGAGGCAATCCTCAGCGCCGACGCCATTGTCACCGCTTGAAAAGAGGAGGCTGGCGCCCCTCGCGCCAAGTTGAGCGAACAGGTCACAGACAGACTTTGCATAATCTGGCGGGACCGTCTGTTCGTCGTCACCATACGACGTGCTAATCGTTTGCGGGATGATCTGCTGGTTCAGGATGAATTTGACCCAGTCGAGGTATGGCTCATTCGTATCCGTGGGCGTTGCGGTATCATGGACGAAGGGCGGAGAGCCACCTGTGATGTAGTAGATATTCGGCGTCGGGTAGGATAGCGACCCCGCATATTGGACGTCAAGATTAGCCTGTGGGATTAGGATTACGTGTCTTGGCGAGGTATACTCCTGCGAGAAGCACAATACGCACCTCCGTACCAGGGTGACTCTGATCATTGACTCCATTGTTGACAGACACGTCCTCGAACCGAGCACTCACCGCATCGGGGCGGAAAAGAGTCATAAAGACCGTCAAGTCCGACTGGCTGGCAAATTCTCCCAAATACCCGGTAATGCCAAGCCGATTCTTCTGCGTTGCAACCGGTACATACCCCTCTGTCCTATACAATTGCTGTAGGCAGTGAGGGGTTATCGTGTTTGCGCAAGAGGATGGGACCGGGACCGAAGCACCAGCTACAGCGGCCGACACGTTTTGCAGTTTTGCATCACCCTCGGGAAGCGTCTGGCCATTCGCCACTACATGCGAGGTCTGTCGGAAAGCTTTCGGCGAGCCGAAGTACGTTGTCGGTGCGACGGTCTGCACGTGCTTATGTAACACGGCAGGTAACGAGTAGCCAATCGTGCGAAGAACGGTCTCGTTCGTCTCTGTGTGGCGGTAGAGTTGGTACGATGCGCCGAGAAGCGCGTCTGCCTGGGCCACAGGTACTCCGGATAGTGTCAGCCAACCGCCGCCGTGCGTGAATGAGACGGAAGAGCTTGGCATTTCGTGGTGCTCCAGCCATGAGCCGACTAGCTTGATCGTATCCGGATGCGGCGCGACGAGTTCTGCGACCTGCTCCTTGGATAGGTGCGCACCGTATCTACGGTACACTCGCGAATAAGCATAAACGGGTACGGGGATAGAATGATGGAGACGCACTTCGGATGTTTCGGATCGCTGACCTCCACAAGCGCGTCGATCAAGGCATTTTCACGGTGCGGGGCGAGCGCAACATGCAGATCAATGACCGCACCGTCGGGGGGATGACCGTGATATTCCCACTTGTTGGGAATGGTGCCCCACGAATGCTTCGCCCTCATGTCGTCCCACCGTGGTGCAATGGGTTTGGCGAGGCATATAGCCAAACTTGAAGCGACGAAGCCGGACCGCACGGAGAGCCAGTGCATTGTTGGTAGGAGTGTTCGCGACCGCGACCGAGGGATAGGGGACCGAGAAAATTGGCTTGGCGAAGGCCAACAGCGGGTTTATAGGGGCTTTAAGTACATGATGTGCGGGGCGTGAATCTCGAGAGGGGGACAAGGTGACGTCCGGGTGGTACTAACCATGAATGAATACAGTGGGTGTAATAGGATTACCGCATGGCCACTCTGCTGACCAGCGCGCACAATAGCGCCCGGCTGCCGCTCTTTTGCGCCACAGCAGTGTTCCATCAACAGATGAAATAGTTGAGGTAATCCAAAGGGAAGACCGTGATAACTCCGCAAGTTACGTCGTTGTCACCAATCGTCTATAAGCTGTGAATATGTAAATCTCTGAGCCAAGGATAGAAAAGAGCCCATAGAACGTATGATACCGTACTGGAGTGCCACGCATGCATAACCCCACAACAAGTAACTGGCCAAACGCACGGAAGAGGCCCATAAATGCGCCTAATAAGCGAGAATGTTATGTTATGGTTCAAATAGTTATAAGGTGACCGGCGATCGACTAATCGCGGCCGCGGGTTTATTGGCTCGTCCTCTCAGACAGCACCTAATACAACCAACCGTAAGCCATTTGAGGCGATACCCCAGGCGAGGGAGCCTGGAAAATGGCATAGCTACTTTTACTGCTGTACTTATGGGTGTTTGCAGGTGCCGTGTGTAAATGTCGTTAAATTGAAAATTGCGACCCACGTTGATAGCCGAAAAATGCTTCGTTTGACAGCCGAGAATGCTTGACGCGCTTGACGACGCTATGATATAAACCGTCCACTTCCTCTACAAACCTCTCTAAGCATAATCGTAAATTCGGGGAACACCTTCAACGGATTACTGTACTGTACTGTGTTGAAACGCTGCACTGCCCTCATCCACCCACCAATTTTCGACAGATTCTCATCTGAATGGGCGAATCCGGACGCGTGGCCTGCATATTCAAAAATTCTACTTCCAATTAAGCAATGCAGAATGGTGACACCCATTCATTCGTGCTTCCGGGCCACTCCAATTCCCCTATGGTCTATCAATCGATGGTAAGGGGAATATCGACAACGGCTGCGTTGGTCCTGGAGACAAAGCGCCAGATAAACTGCTCTTCTGGAGCATCCGAGTCGAACCTACATACTGTACTGTAGTAACGGCAACGCCGGTGCACCGTATAGCGCTACATCATGTTAAGGCCAGTTCAAATTCGGCGATTTGAACCTGCCGGCATAGGCCATACGCGATATACCAACCCCGCGCTCTTTAGATATGAAAAAATCTATCTCTTTATTCTGCGGAAATCGAAACAACACCTTCAATATTTCAAACTACCTTGTGACAACTCAACGAGCTGGGCCATGTGCTTGATCGTCTCCACGTCGTAATGCCAAATCAGATACGAATGTCGAATGATACATTGCAGTTCGAAAGATCTTGGCTAAGTTGGCTTCCCGACCGCTCAATGCTCGGCGTCAAGGTGTAACTATGAAAGTATGTGATGTGATGTGAGTCTCTCGAAAAGATCTTCTAAAAGAAAAGAAAGCATCCCCACGGTCCCCCACTACGATAGTCTTATCCTGGCATTGCCTTGTTCTGTCATTGTTCCCAAAATAATTCCCTTCCCATCACGCGCAGTTTTGAGCAGGACATAGATGTGGGTCATGAGTGCAGTCTGAATATTGCTTTCGAAGTTTGAGCACTTTGAGCGCTTCTGAGCGTTCGCTCGAGAAGAGGAGGATCCGGATGCGCGAACATGCGAAACTCTTCTGTAACCAGGTGATTCCGTGACGCACGCGGCTCGCGCCTCTGGCCCGGGACACGGGCCGGAGCGCGAGACTCGACTCCCAATCGATATTTGGAGTCGCTCTCCTAGACCATGCTCAAAATTTGCGCTGCGTAGGGCGCTTCATGACAAAGCCTGGAGTTCCAGATTTCAGGCAGAGAGCAGGTGAGGAAGGCGTTCTTCAGCCCTCCGGGTCATAGCGTACAACTGTTGCCGGGCAGTGTGTCGCCGACGTAACCGATTTTGTGCACGTACGCGCTTTTTACTATACATTCCACACGTTTTTCATGGAATAGGTAGTACTGCCTTGCGTGTAAATGCGCCCGTGTCTGCCTGTATAAATATGGGTCGCCCTCAAGAAACGACAGCGTACTAGCGTCGCCCCATTTCTCTTCTCTTCCTTGCATGCTGTGCGAACCGCCTCGGAGTCCGGACTAGCAAGCTGGCAGTCACTTATTGTGGCGACCCTCGTTTTTTTTTTCTTGTTTCCTCGTCATCTTTCTTATTCTCGTGCTCTGCAAATCATCGACGTCAAACTTTTATCACACAAGACTTCGAGTCTCACTACAATGCGTTCGACACGTCGCAGTTCTCCCGACCTGCGAGCCCGTCTTCGGACTTGTAATTATCCATCCAAACTCACAAAGCATGACCGTTTAGATGTCGCGTTACAATGGTATGGGGAAACATGGCGACTTTCTCAATGACAAGATGAAACAAAAGCGATTCAGGGTTACGCAAGGCTACACGTGCACGAAAAGACGAAGAAATGATAGCTCGATAGCTTTCTCAATGGTATAGCCATTTCGTACGTTCTTGTGGGACGGGGAGCATATGTCTATACCTAGGTAGCAACAGCGATGGCTACAGTAACGGCCTACTGAGTGCTATGTGGGGGATATTGTGGAGTTGTTCGAAATGGATATAAATGAGAGAAATCAAGTCAGTGGGAATTGACCGTCGAGCCACATCCAGGCCGCCTACTAAAGACTAGTGGTGATTCCTCATGAACTCGCACGTAAGCATCTATAGCTTGGGCAAATGTTCAGGCCTCCCAATTTTTCTGAACTATGAAAGAGTTACCCACCTCGCTGATGGCCCGCGCCAGTCTACTCTCTAACTCTTTGCAGAACATCTCCCCGTTCATAGCGTGCACTTTCGTGCAGGTGACACAGGAGGTCCTACCATATGTTGCGATATGCTCCTGTAGAGCAGACAGGTACTCTCGGCGTATATTCGAAGGGTTCGGGAGAGGCTTTGTGAAGGCTTCGTCCAATTCATCGAGACGTTGCTGGAAAACGTTGATTAGCCAAGAAGGCGAGTATCCCGTCCTATAATTCGAATATGAATATGAATACGAATCTGTACAAGACATCCAAATATTGAATGGGGGACTGCCGAGGTCAAGAAACGACCGGAAGCATGAGACAAGACTGTCTCGGCTACGTTTGCGAAAAGCAATGAGCTCGCGTAATGCCCAACTTTCGAACAGCGGCAGCGCATCACCAAGATATTCGAACGTCATGGGAAAATCCAATGTAATGCGGGCGGTGATTCCCCTTTCAGATGGGAGCCCTCCACGACTTGCGATTGCGTATGCGCGAAAGGCGGCCAACCCAGTTGGCATAGGAAGTTTTCTACTTTGGACCTCGGCTTGGATGCGGGACTGGACACCAATCATGTCGTACTTCTGAGAGGCTGCAAGTAACATCAAAGATTTATCGTAGGAGTTAGGTATCACGGAAGGAATCGGGTAAAGCATTGTGAGAAGACTATTCACTACTTCGGCGTCCTCGGATAGCCGCACCACTGGAAGGCCATCGATAACTCCGTCGTCTGCTGGAGGCTGGGGATGAGCAAACATGTCACGAAAGAACGGCGACGACAGGGATAACGCAGATTTGTGGACGCGGAAGATGACAAGGTCGCATGATTCAACGATTATATCGGCGTCAGACATATCCAGGTGATCAGGCAAGGGTGAAGCACGCCGCGGACATGCAGGACTTGGACCACTGGCATTTCTAGGTCCTCCATGAATCACGATATCTGATCCAGCCTATAGAAGTATTCTAGTTGTTACCGATACCATACTACTTCGTAAACCGTGTGCACTTACCTTCGTCATACAACCATGAACAACATTGGTTAACGCCACCCAAAAAGCATTTATCGCTTTGCTAGATATATCTGCGCATCTACATCGAGAAGGCCGGGCATTTATATGACGTAACAAAGCCATTTGAAGTTCGGTGATATCGAAGAGAGCTGGGGATTCCACTATCGAATCGATGTATTTGACCAGCCAAGATGGTGTAGAGTTGTCACAAAGTTGACCGATCTTTTCACGAGGTACATTGGACGTCTTGAATGCTGTAAGATTGTTCGCAAGGCGGGTTCGAACTCTGTGGTGGTACTTCCAGAGTTCATGAAGATAAATTCCGCAGACCTTATCAATTTCGTCTTCCAATTCCTCGATGGTGAAAGGGCGAGACAACGTGGTGCGTGCAGCTTGAAGTGCCTCACGACGAAGTCCATACATTTGTGCGAGGGAGTAAACTTGAAATGCCGTCTCTGGACAAATAAATGGTGGATCCTGTGATGTAAGAACGGACCTGACGCGACTCAGGATCGGGTTCATCTGGTATTTTTGGGCTGTTGAAAGAAGGGTCATGGTTTGTTCGATGGTCGAAGGAATGACGGGAACCATGGGAAGGATGAAAGTGAGGAGACAGGAAAGGGTGGCACCGCTTTCAGATAGTTGGACGGATGGAAACGATGCAGTGGCGTTCGTGGAATGTGAACTCGAAGCGGATTGGATGAGATCCTGGAGCACAGGGGAGACCTTGATGATATGGAGTTTCAGCACTCGAAACTCGTGGTCATCGCATGAGCGCAGGATGATATCGGCATCGGGATCATCAAAGAATAGATTCTCGGGGGATTCGATTAAGCTAGCTGGAGGTGATAATGGCCCATTGATCATCCAAGTTGACATTGTGCGCAACAGTGGACAAACTTGAATGTGAGAGTGTAAAGGGTGATTCCGATTATGTCATATTATCCAATATTTGTTTGTAGTTGTTTCTCTTGTCTCGGCTTTCTCGAACCATCTGCATCGGCCATCCCGTCTAAATTCATTCGAGTTGCTATATGATACGCACTTACGATGTACGATATACACCATTAATGCGCCAAGCTGTTATCGCACTATCCTGGCAATGCTAACCTTCTGTTCTGTTGGTATAGTCGAATTCGACGCTCTTGCCATGTCACGCATTGTGTCAAATTGATAAGCGCCGCAATATGCTGTCAAATATCACAGAGTGAACCTTGATAAACTAGGTCATATAGCCTAACATGGTAAGCTGACTATAAGGAACGTACAGTGTATGTTTCGATATACGAACATAGTTAGGCCAATTATTTGGACAATAAATTTAGATGCTTGTCGTATCCAACAGCCCACTGTCAAGCAATGGCAAGCATACTAGCATAACATCAGTTCTCGAGACGACTTGCATGCGTTTCACCAGCAAGCTCCCTTAAAGAATGCAGAAAACCTCTAGAACTGGGAACGATGACCCAGAAACATTCGAAGGACAGATCTTCATTGGACACTAGTACTGGCAGAAGGATGGATGATCTGGTCCTCTTAATGAGCACGGGCCACGTGTCTGGTAGGCCCATCTTCTCCAGAGAACGTGGACTTCTTGTGGGAGTGAAGATCCCGGCACAGAGGTTGTAGACGAAGGACAAGGTGGTAAGCGTGAAACCCAAGGGAATGAAACTCCGCACATGACTCGGAAGCCGCGGATCCGCAGTCAGACTCGGAGGAGAGCCGTTCTTTTCTACGCATTCTGCGCACTTCAAGTTACCATCGACGTTCGCCATTTTTGGGTAATATCAGGTCCCTTCGAATGCCTTACCGTACGATGTGGTGAAAGACCGTCTTGACACCAGTCACATCACATAGATACGCATGAACTTGGGAATACCGTCAACCTTGAGTTCATTGACCGACTTCAATTGGGGGAGACACCTAGTGATGCCGGTGTCAGGTGTGCTACAGCCTACAGCTTCTTCTAATTTGCCAGCACTTCTCGCGGGCAGTGTTGTGAGTCACTCAGTGCCAGTGGTGGCTGTTAAAAAAGATCTCATTATGTTGCGAACACCTTAGAGCAACACCTTCAATAGACTAGGCAACAAATTTGCCAACACTAGACAGGGGATCCGGGGATCCAACTGGTCCACACGCTCCATACTATGCTCCGTTATCTCCATCGCCTCGTAACACCAACGTGACAACGTCGCCAAGTCAAATATGACTGGGGATTGTTGGATCTTGTATGAGTTTATTCCGGGACATTTAATGCTCAGTATCGAAGGGTACCTATGAGAACATGTGACGTGAGCCCCCGTAGTCGTGGAAAGTCAGAAAGAAACAAATCCAACCATGTCTCGCGCCAGCGCCACCTTGCTCTGCAACTGTTCCAAAAATGATTCTCCTTCTATCACGTGTTGTTTCGAGCAGAATGTGCAGTTCGTGGCGCGGATGTGGGCCTTGAGGGCGGTCAAATATTGCTTTCGAAAACTCGATCGTTCGAGAAGGGGCTGCGTGAAACTTGCTTGCAATTCTCGGATGTTCTGCGAAATGAAGTCATGAAACCACCCAGCCAGAACGGGTGGCCCGCGCACGATGGGCCGGGAGGCCGAGTGCGTACAACCAACCCAGACCTTCGACGGTCCGTCCTCAGCATCGAGGAACGTCTCAAGGCATAGCACAACGCTTTCTCTGCAACGCTTCCGAAAGCGGGCAAGATTGCGCAGTGCCCAGCCGTCAAACAAGCTCACTTCGTCTCCAATAGATTCGAATGTCATTGGGTTATCTAGAGTGAGACGAGCAGCGCTTTCCATCTCGGGGATAAGTCGTTTACTACATGCGATGGCATAGGCATGGAACGTTCCGGTCCCAATTAGCGTCATGTATGTCTTCCTGCTGACTTCGGCACGGATGGATGATTGGACGGCGGCCATATCGTATTTCTGTGAAGCAGCAAGGAGGTCGAGGACTTTATCGTAAGAGCTGGGTATCGCAGAAGGTATCGGGTATAGCACGGTGACGAGACTATGGAGTACTTCCGCGTTCTCGGATAAGCGTAATGTTGGGAACCCATCAACGATTTCGTCGTCCGCAGGTTGTGCCAAAGTAAACACATCATTGAAGAAAGACGATGACGCCGCGAGTACAGATTTGTGGACACGGAAGTTTACGTGATCGGACGACTGGAGAATCACGTCCGCATCCCGCAAGTTAATGCTTTGAGGTGGAGGCAATGCTTCTGCTGTTGCAACACGACTTCGGGAACGTGGATCAGTATCGCTTGTGAGATCCGATTCTGCCTTGCAGGCTGTCAGCTAAATCTGAACCTACAGTCTATTTTCTCGGACTTACTCTCCCGATGCTGTTGTTGACGACAGCCGTCAAAGCTGCCCAAAATGTGCGAATCGTTTCACTGGACATAGATGCACATGGACAATTCCGAGGTTCGGGGGCTGTAGTAGCGGTATGACGCATCAACGATAGGTGAAACTTGGTGAGATCAAAGGAAGCAGGGGATTTTGCTATAGAATCGATGTAGTCATCGAGCCAGCTGGGGATTCCAAGTGTGCTGAGCTCGACGCATTGATGATCCCTCAGTGCCTCGCCTACGCCAGTCATTCTGAACCCAAGCAGGTCCAACAAAAGGTTGCCTCGGACTCTCTCATGATACTTCCAAAGCTCGTAGAGATAGGCACCTGGCATGATTTCGAGTTGCTCATCCAGATCATCAAACGTCATCGAAATGCTCAACGAAGTTCGCGCTGCCTGGCAGGCCTCGTCTCGAAGTCCGTATTTTTGGGCGAGAGAGTAGATGTGGAACGCGTTCTCTGCGCTGAGGAACGGTGGGTCTTGTCTTGAGAGATGATCCCGGATGCGGGAAAGCACAGAGACCATTTCGTATTTTTGAGCCGCCGATAGGAGCTCCATGATCTCCTCGGGGGTCGAGGGTAGAACCGCAGTTATAGGAAAGATGAAAGTGAGGAGCTTTGAAACAATGGCGCGGCTGTAGGTGAGTTCGACTGGCTCAAGGGAAGACTCATTGTCGGACTCGTCAGAGGTGGTATTATCGCTATCGGAAGAAACGGAAGGGCTTGGCAGTAATTTGGCGAGGACGGGGGAGCTATCGATGACGTAGAGCTTTGGCACCGGAAACAGATGAGAATCGCTGGAACGAAGAGTGAGATCTGCGCCGCGGAACGAGTCGAAAAGGTTCGTAGATGTGTTATCGGCTGACGGTGAAATCGGATTCTGGGCATGGGAGGGTGAGGGTGAGGCTAAGGCGGTTGAGGGATCAGCCTCGGGCTGGGACTGGGGAAGGGCGATCGACATCGACATTGCAGATGAAACTGAACATCAAAGTGTCACAGGAGCGTGGCACAGGCACAGACCTCGGCACAATGAAACCCTCTTGGCGGTGCACATCACATGGCGGTGGTAGGCTGTGTATACCACCTTTAAGAGATGACGAAATCGAACGTGACCGTGGTGCCAATTGCTGGCCACAACAGTTTCATCGATGATAAGTACGGGTGACAATGACCAACTTGATACTTAGGCCAGCAACGTTATCGTCGGTAAATGCCGGCTCCGGTGTGTCAGCATCGCCATCGATAAGATAATCGATGCGCCTCGGCGTACAGAACCCCACGTACACGTAGCACTTCTTGGATATTTATATGCTCTGTTGTTTTGTACATATATATGTCTTGAAAATGCAGCTTTCTCTCCCCACGGCTTTACTGTACGCTATCGTTGTATAACATTGACTGTCGTAGTATGACGAACGCGGGAGGTAGAAAACCGCTCAAGTTCATTTGGGTAAATCGGACGAAGGGGTCGTTAAAGAATAGCAGTATTGTGGCATGATTAAATTCGATCAATGTAAAACAGGACAAGAAATGATAAGGCAATGACATTAATGATAACCTGATGATTCCCTTCTGGTACTATGTGCCGTAAATTCCAGTGGGTGTTGGGAGTGGACGCACATATCCTAGGGTAGCAACAACGACAGTCACGGCGAGTCGGACGGCTTCCCAGTCAGGACAGTAACAAATGGGAGACGTCAGGGGGGTTAATCATCGAGCCATACCAAGTCAATCGAAAGTTCGCGGTGAGTCTAACGAAGCTCTCGCATAGGTACCTACACCTTGGGTGAATGTGTGCACTCCGAGCGATTCACTGAAAAATGAAAGAGTTACCCACCTTGCTAATGGCCTGTACCAATGTCTTTTCTAATTCTTTGCAGAACGTCTCCCCTTTCATTGCATGTACCTTCGCACAAGCGAGGCAAGACAGGCGACCGTATGAAGTAATATGAGCCTGTAGAGCGACTAAGTATTGCTCGCGGATATTTGAGGGGTTTGGGAGAGGCTTTGTGAATGCTTGATTTAAGTCGGTGAGATATTGTTGAAATAAATTCTTTAACCAGAAGGGCGAGCACCCGGTGGCAGTCCTGGAACTTAAATGCGAACTCTCGTCTGTACATGACATCCAGATATCGAACGGGGGATTGCCGAGATCAAGAAATGACTGGAAGCATGAGACAAGATTGTCCCGGCAACGTTTGCGAAAACCGATAAGTTCACACAATGCTTCGCCTTCGAAAAGGTGGAGTTCGTTATAGATATATTCAAATGTCATCGGAAAATCCAAAGTCAGACGGGCAGAGCTCTCCATCTCCGATTGGAGGCCTCCGCCACATGCGCTTGCGATGGCGTATGCACGAAAGGCCACTGGTCCAGTCGCGGTGGGTAATTTCCTACTTCGGATCTCGGCGCGGATGCGGGATTGGACGCCGACCATATCGTACTTCTGAGAGGCGGCAAGGAGCGCCATCGCTTTGTCGTAGGAGTTAAGTATCACGGAGGGAATCGGGTAGAGCATCGTGAGAAGGCCGTTCAGCACTTCCGCATCCTCGGATAGGCACACCACCGGAAGTCCATCGATGGTATCACTGCTTGGGGGTTGGGGAAGGGAAAGCATGTCACAAAAGAATGGTGAGGAGGAGGATAACACTAGTTTGTGGATCCGGAAGTCGACGAGGTCGCATGATTGAATTACTATGTCGGCATTAGACATGTCCAGTTGATCCGAGTCTGGTAGCAATGGTTCATTCTGTGAGCAAACAGGACTCTGGCCAGCTTGAGATGGTCCAAGGGTCACTATATCCGATTCGGCCTATAGAATCCAATTGTCACCCGCATCACGTAGTTTCGCAAACAATTGACACTCACCTTTGTCATACAACTGTGAACAACATCGGTTAAGGCCATCCAAAAGGCGTGTATTGCTTCGCTAGGTATATTTTTGCAATTACATTGATAACCCCAAGCATTTGTGTGGCGCGATAACAACATGTGGAATTCAGTAATATCGAAAAGTGCTGGAGATTCCACTATGGATCCGATGTATTCATATATCCAGTTCAGTGTGCCATACCCACAAGGTTGACTGGTCATTGCGCTCGGTATACCATTCGACTTGAATGCCGTAAGATCATGTGCTAGATAAGCTCGAACGTTCTGGTGGTATTTCCAGAGCTCGCGAAGGTAAACCCCAGGAATAGGACCAATTTTGCCTTCCAAGTCCTCAAGCGTGAACGATAAAGTCAGCGTGGAGCGTGCTGCTTGAAGAGCCTCCTGACGAAGTCCATATGTTTGTGCAAGGGAAAAAATTTGAAAGCCGGTCTGCGAACTGATAAACGATGGCTTTCTTGACGCAAGAACGGCTCGGATACGACTAAGAATTGGATCCATCTTGTACTTTTGAGCCACCGACAGAAGAATCATGATTTGTTCGATGGTCGAAGGAAGGGCGGGAAGCATGGGGAGGATATAAGTGAGGAGACTGGAGATGGTGACACCGCTATCGGATAGCTGAACTGACTGAAGGGATGTGGTAACATTCACAACATGCGTATTCAAAGCAGTTTGGATGAGTTCCTGGAGTACAGTGGAGACCTTGATGATATATAGTTTCGGGACTCTAAACTCGTGGTGGTCGCGTGAACGAAGAATAATATCAGCATCAGAATCATCAAAACGGAGAATCTCTGAGAGCTCATTTGAACCAGACGAGGGTGAGGGTGCTTCGCTGGCTGCTTGCGTCGACATTGTGCTCGGCTCAGTCGAATCGTTGAACCAAGTCAAAAAAACCAAGAAGTCGTCGACAAATGAGTAACATCGCTTACGTCATAGATACTTGTATTTGTACTTGTTGCTTGCTTGGGCGCGTCGCGTCGCGTGACGTCCCTGAAGCTTTCGGATGTCTTTCATTGAATCATTTTAGACAAGCCTGAGTCCTCGTACGCTGCGTCTGAGGAGCACCGGCCACCCACATGACTTGGATCAACTTGGGTGAATACGCATCTGATTCTGGTCGGCCCGTCATCCCTCGGATATGAATTGTAGATTGCCGGAAAGGACGCTAGACAATGGGGAAACTTGAATGTAGCTACACCGGTCTTTCCATTCCCATGATGGGCCAGTGTCCAAAACGCAGACCGTCAACACCACTTCACCAACATCCTCTGCAATAGGTCTGACAACCACCAGAGGCGGCACATTCTGAAAGGCGACATAGTCACACGGTAGAGTATCTTCCGATTCGTTGGTGTCGTATCATGAGCCGTCTTCATGAAATCAGCGACTGGCACATCACCCCGATAAGTAAGGGCCATTGCACGTGTGATCCGGGTCACAGGGCCCAGCTTGGTGGTCCCGGCGGCCTTGGGCAGGCTAATTGAACTGTCTATCTCTACCCCGAGCATTCCAACACGGGAAAGCAAGACTAAATTACAGTAATGCTGACTCGGCTCCTAGCCTAAAGCTAAAGGAATTGGTGCGCCTACCACAATTGATCCATGGCTCAAAAGAACGAGAAAAAAACCAGAAACAGAGAAAGAGAAAGGGCGCCATGTGAACAACGCGCGACACGAGAGCAGGGAGAACTCCCCGGGGATGACTTCGAGTTTTCGATGTAACGATGGATGATATATCACACAAACGCTAGGAAAGACTAGCAGGACCGAACTAGCTGTGAGTAAGACATAAAATGAGGGATAACAAGATACAGGGGTTTCTGCGCTTATGATCTTATACCTAGCACGATAGACCTTGTCTTGCCATGCTTATGAGCACTTGTTTTCTATTCAAGTATGTACAAGTGAGATCGTCAGCACGACCCACGAAGAATCCCTCTCTGAAGCCTTCATACCATATCTCCCAAGAATCCCATTTCCCACTTCCCAACAACAGTTCTGCTTTCTTCAGCCTTGTCTCCGTCACCGGTTCCAGTTCCCTGAGGTTCGCTAGTTCACTCCTAGTGCTGATTCAAACGCCTTCGCCCATTGAACCATCAAAGGACTAACAAAGTGCAAATGCAGAACTCACCTTATCTCGCGCAAGCGTCAGTTTTTGGTCAAGCTCCGTGTAATATTCATCCCCTCAGCGAACATGCACCTCAAAGCAGAACTCGCATGCTTTGGGGGAACCATAACTCCTAGGAGAGGTGTGAGACTGCAGAGCTGCAAAGTGTTTCTTACGAAGGCTTGAAGATTGCATGAGTTTGCAAACGGCTGCTTCAGTTCCGCAATCTGTTCTGTGAAAAGTTTGGAGAGCCATGGGGGAAGAAGGGATCGGCCGTCGATGTCAGACCCACTCCAATACGGGTTAGCTCTGGGAGCTCCGGGACAACCAGTCTAGACTTTGCACGGGCTATGATGGCCATTCAGGAAGGAGTCAAGATATGAGAGCATGTCGTCTTGGTGGCACCTTTGGAAGGTCGCAAGGTCTCGCAGAGCCCAATCTTCAATCAAGTGTAATTCGTTTTCTATGCTTCAAGCGTCATGGGATAATCAAGAGTGAAGTTTGAGGCAGTGTTTATTTCGGGAGACAGCCCGTTTCTGCTTGCAATGGCAAATGCGCGGAACGCCTGGTCTCCGATTAGTGCAGTCAACTTTCTATGACTGATCTCGGCGCGGATGGAGGACTGGACGGCACGCACGTCGTACTTCTGTTCAGCAGCAACTTTGTCATATGTGACAGGTATTCCGAAGGAATGGGAACGACAGGGGACATAGGAAATATGAAGGTAAGGAGGGCTGACAGGACATCTTCATTGTTGGGAAGCTGCCCAATGAGAAGCAACGCTTTACCACTGGAAGAAATAGCATGACATGAGGAATCAGAGATCGCTTGCATCTGTTTTTTGAGAACTGGAGTCGCAGGAACGAAAGACAGTGTCTGCGCCGGGGTAGTCAAAGACCGTATGGGGGTTTTGTTGTCCAGATTGACCAGGTCGGGTATCTTAGGAAGGATTGTCGTCATTATAGCGCTTGCGGACTGGACCAACACAATCAGCAGACAAGGGTTGTACTACGGCGATGATAACACCGATGACTGGGAAGTCGGGGAAGTGGGAAAGTGGAAAGCCGAAGTACGCGGTAGGGTTAGGGAAAGTCAGATCATGTGACGAATCGGAGTGCGCTTGCAAAAAAACACCCCTTGGTTCGGTTCGAGTGGAGCTGGAACATTCCTCATAAACACGATATATCCACGACCTGTAAGTCTGTATCCTCCAACCCCTCAGCCTTACAATGCGGGTGCTGCACCGGTATGAATCAAGACACAGGCTCCACAGCTACTTACAACGGGACGAAACGGATACGAGTATGAACCCACGGTTCATTGAGTAGTAACGAGGTGATACAAGGGTCTTAACGGAACCAGAAACAAGACCGCAAAGCAAATGCGGGTTAAGAATCGCAATGGGAATCAGAAGAACCCGCACGCATACGTATCTTCAACTTCGAATAGCACATTGTTAGATGGGGAATTGGTGACTCCGAGATGACCCCCGTGAACACCATACCTCCCTCGTCCTTCTTGCTTCTCTGTCTGTACGTATCTGTGCTCTCTCGACTGTCCAGGCCTTACCATTCGTTCGCGTTAATCTCTTAAACTTCGACGCCGTACCTGCGACACTAAACCTGTCTGTGTTGATTTAGATAGCCGCCCATCCAGATGAAGTCCTCCGGCCTCGCCTCGCCTTTCCTGGCCCCACCTCATGCCCTCCGATCTCCCTCTTCTCCATCCTGTTGTGGCTTTCCTGTCAGGACGAGTCATGTTGCTTGTTCTTTTTTCACCTCGGATCCGTCTCTAGTCCGCCACGCATCTCACGCATGGGATATCTTATTTCGCTTCAGTGGGACGGTGGATGATGATATCCTGTGTCAAAGCGATTCGAATTTTTGATCACAACAGGGAGGGCAATACTGCTTGTGAGTAAGAGTAGGTGAATGGGGAGAACAGCGCACATAAGATCTCAGTGAATGGGGTGGAATGATATGGGAATGCTTTCTTATCACGGCGTCCACCTGCATGCGTATTTTGTTTTTAGCAAAGGACGTACGAACGAAACAGTCAGGATATCCGATCATCATTCCAGTCTACAAGTCCGCCCTACGATCCTGCATCCTTCGAGAGTCCCATCACTACTTTCCCTGAACGTGCTCTGTTTTCTTTTGGCTAAAGTCCACGCGACCACTCCATTGAGGTTAGTTAGTTGGCTCCGAATCCTGGTTCAAATACCTGCCAAATACGCATGTTGAGATATCAAGAGTTCTCAAAGAGTCAATGCAGAACTTGCCTTATCTCGTGCAAGCTCCAGCTTTTGCTCCAACTCCATGCAATATTCTTCCCCTTGGCGACCGTTTATGCGGAAGCAGAACTCACATTCCACCTGGGGACTCCAACTCTCACGCTGAGAAATATGAGATCGCAAAGCTGCCAGGTATTTCGCTCGGATGCTTGAAGGCCGGAGGAGTGGGTTAGTATATGTCGCCTTCAGCTCAGCGATCTGTCCTCTAAAAAGGTCCGATAACCACGCAGGGAGGACAGGATCCTTATTTCTGCTGTTTCTAAAAGGAGATTTGGTTATGGGACAATTATTCCAAATCTTCGATGGCCCATTATGAACATCCAGGAAGGACTCGAAGCATGAGATGAGGTCGTCTCTGAGGCATTTTCGAAAAGTGGCAAGGTCGCGTAACGCCCAAGATTCAAATAATTGCAACTCACTTCCAAGACCTTCTAATGTCATAGGGTAGTCGAGAGTGAGGTGCGCAATAGTGTTCGTTTCAGGTGAGAGCCTGTTTCTACTTGCGATGGCATACGCACGGAACGCCTGGTCTCCGCTTTGAGCAGTCAGCTTTCTATAGTTAATCTCTGCACGGATGGAGGACTGAATCCCAGGCATATCGTACTTCTGCGCAGCAGCGAGTAGGGACAACGCCCGGTCGTATACAGCAGGTATCTCCGAAGGAATGGGATACAGCAAGGTTATTAACGCCCGAACTAACTCCGCGTCCTCGGACATATGCAATACGGAGAGCCCATCGACAGTCTCGTGGGAAGTCTGAGGGAGAGAAAACATATCCTTGAAAAATTGGGAAGAGGATGCTAATATCGACTTGTGGACGCGAAATTGAACAAAGTCGGACGACTGGATTACAAGGTCTAGCCCACTTGTATCCAGGGATTCGGGCAACGGCGCTACACCGGGGTAGTGAATATGATCTTGAGACGGTGCTTCACCTGGACCTAGCATACAGAGAGATGACTCGGCCTGTGTGTACTCGTTGCAAGATTCGAACGAACTCATGTTAATGACACTCGCCTTCGATATATTTTCATTTACGAAGTTGGTCAGAGCTGTCCAGAACGTACGCATGGTCTGGCGAGGGATTTGAGTGCACCAGGAGCACCCATTATTTTGGACGTGGCGCGCCAAAGTTGTCTGAAACTCCAGAGGATCAAAAGAAGAGGGAATCTGGGCAACAGAAACGAGGTAGTCATCCAGCCATTTCGGGATTCCCAGATGAGTACGCGAGACACAAGTTAGGCCGGTAAGTGCGCCGCCAGCCGAGGACCCTCGAAAATCATCAACGCTCGATAAGAGATTGTCGCGGAGACTCTTGTGGTATTTCCAGAGCTCATGAAGATAGACACCTTGCGGGACATCAGACCTGCCTTCCAGGTTCTCGATAGTCAGAATGAAGGCCAACGAGATTCTGGCTGCCTGGGATGCCTCTTCACGGAGTCGATAGTGCTGGGCCAGGGGAAAGGCGTGGAAAGCATTTTCTGGGCTGATGAGTGGCGGATCTCTTGATTTGACGCAGCAACGAATGTGGGCCAGCACGGAGGCCATTTCATATTTTTGTGCCACCGATAGAAGTTCCAAGACTTCCCGGAGAGTCGGGGGAAGAACTGGGGTCACGGGAAAAATGAATGTGAGGAGGTATGAAAGGATAGCACCGTAGTCAGAGAGCTGCACAACCGGAAGCAGCGTCTCGGTATCGGATGGAATGGCAGGGCGTGAGGGATCCTGATCGGAAATCAAAACCGCTTGTATCCGATTGCTGAGAACGGGCGAACATTTGACAATGTACAGATTTAGCACACGAAATTCCTGCGAGTCGTAAGAACGAAGGATGATATCTGCATCAGGGTAGTCGATGAACATCCTAGTGGGTTCTTCAACTGGATCAGACGGAGACGGTGGTGTAGACCGTGTAGTGGGAGACTCTGAGAATGTCGCCATGGAGATACTATAGTTGCGGATGCGGACGGGATCAACACAATCGTATAGCCGTGGTAAGGGTCGTGACTGCGGTCAAGACGACGAGTAATCCTGATGAAATAGGGTTAGGGTAAGCTTTAACGGAGCGCGGACCATGTGACGGATTTTTTTGGCATCCATTAACCCTTCTCAACATTTTATTCATCGCATATGATACATGAACAGTCTCATGATAGGCTGGTCAAGCCACGCAAGACGCTAGCTCGGCATCTTAGAAATTAAGTCCAGATACAGCCAGCAAACTGAAACCGTAGAGTGAGAAATAGGGATCTTATAGAATTTATGGATTTACCAATCATAAAGGGGCGGGCACCAGAGTGTGATATAGGTGTAGCTCCGGGACAAAATGAGACGGGGCACAGTAAGACGGGGCAAGGGCTGATATTTCAGAAGCGGACGAGGAACAATGGGGAAGAGACGCATATGTGTACGGTGACGTGTTTGACTCCGAGTCTTGAATACACAGGCAAACGTTTTAGACAGTATGCACGCATCGGGGAAAACCTCCCGAGCTGATCTGCGCTAGAGCCTAGCGAGAGATAATTCCCGTATAAGGATGTAATTTTCTCGGCAAAGGTGTCAATTATCTCTCGCTAGTGCTCGCTAGTGTTCGCTAGAGCCAATTACCTCTCACTAGCGCGGGAGGTTTTTCCTGAAGACTACGTGCTTACAGTAATAGAGCTGACTAATGAGTAAAACTCAGAATAATAACAGTCGGAATCAAGAATGTGAGTGATAGTGGCAGTACGTAGTGTCCTAGCGACGAGCAGACAGGTATTAGGATCTTATCTCTGAACCCGCGCTGATGATTGTCTGCCAGGTGTCCGAGTACGTACAAATCTGAGATGGTGTACGTCATTCAAAACTGCTATAACTGTCTGCGAGTATGGGTCGATCCAGAATCCCGAGTGGAGTCAACTCAACAAGAGGATGATAATCACACGACTACCACGATGACTCCGAGTCGGATTCGTAGAAAGAAACTTGACACCTCTATCATTCACACAACGGACTCTCCTGAACGTCTTCCCGAGTTTCAAATACCTTCCTATGACATATGTTCAGACATAAAAAGACCCTTGAAGAGTAGATGTTACACCCACCGTATCACGTGCAAGCTTCAGCTTTCGCTCTAGCTCCAAGCAATACTCCTCGCCTTGGCGGGCATGCACATGCAAGCAGAAATCGCATCCACTATAAGCAGCATTACGAGCAGTGTGAGCCTGCAGTGCCGCCAGATATTGCCCACGAATGCTCGAAGGCTTTGTGATTGCACTTGTGAAATTGTCCCTGAGCAGACGAATATGTGATGTGAAAAGACTTTCCAGCCATGAGGGAAGGGACGGTTCAGAGTCATCAGCTGGGGATGGAGCAGTTGACTTTTCAGGACAGCCGACCCAGATTTCCGAAGGGGCAACACGAATATCAAGAAACGACTCGAAGCAGGAGATGACTTCGTCCCGTCGTAACTTCCGAAAGTTGACTAGGTCACGCAGCGCCCAACCTTCAAATAGGCGCAGTTCGCTTCCGAGACTGGTAAATGTTAAAGGGTAATCGAGTGTGAAACCTGCAGCGATGCCCATCTCTGGTGAGAGTCCGTTTTTGCTTGCAATAGCATATGCACGGAATGCTTCGCCTACAGTTCGCGGGGCCAACTTTCTGTGACTGACCTCGGTGCGGATAGAGAACTGGATGCCGGGCATATCATACTTCTGGGAAGCAACTAGCAGGGAAAGAACCCTATCATATGCGATAGGTATCATTGGAGGGATAGGGTACAGTACGGTGATGAGAGCCCGTACTATCTCCGCGTCTTCGGACATGGGCAACACGGGGAGCCCATCGATTATGTCGTTGGAAGGCTGAGGAAGCAAAAGGATGGCCCGGAAGTATTGTGAAGAGGCGGCCAGTATGGACTTGTGAACACGGAAGTTGACAAGGTCGGATGACTGCATGATAAGATCTGGGTTGCTTGTATATCTAGGCAATGACAGGACAGGCTGGGGAAGAAGGATACGATTGTGGGAGCTCATTTCCCCCCCTGATCCCAAAATCGAGAGTGTGGGTTCAGCCTACTAGTATAAATCCGTTATTCGGAGACAATAATTCGTATCAATAACACCCACCTTCGCTATATTCTCGTTGACAAAATTGGTTAAGGCAGTCCAGAATATGTGTGTGGTCTCGCTAGGTATACATATGCACAACGTGCATACCTCTTCTTTCTGTTGGCCAATAGCGGCTATGTCTCTGATATCATGATGGCGCGCTAAGGTTGTCTGAAATGTAATGGGATCGAAGGAAGACGGATCCACACCTATAGTATAAATGTAACTATGAAGCCAATGCGGGATCCCGTCAACACTGTCAAAGATGCATTCAAGTCCTGAGAGTGTCCTTATGGATCCAATAAACTCTTCAATTTTCGATAGAAGACTATATCGGACATTTTGATGGTATCTCCAAAGTTCGTGCAGATAGGCACCCGGCATGAGATCGAGCTTGTCTTCTATGTTCTCGATGGATAGAGTGGACATCAACGTAATTTTGGCTGCATTGACCGCCTCCTGACGAAGTCCATATCTCTGAGCGAGGGAATAGACACGGAGTGCATTGTCTGGGCAGATGAGGGGTGGATCCTTTAGGGAGATGTAGCCACGGATGCGTGATAGCCCTGAGACCATTTTATACTTTTGAGCCACTGATAGAAGCTCCATGACTTCTTCGAGGGTTGAGGGAAGAACGGGGCTCATGGGGAAAATGAAAGTGAGGAGAGTCGAAAGGATAGTACCGCTCTCCGGTAGCTGTAGAACCGGGAGTTGTGTTTCTGCATCGGCCGCCGCAGAAATGGCTAGCTGTGGAGGGTTGGAGGCAACTTTGATACGTTTGCAAAGAACAGGAGAGCACTTGACGATATACAACTTTTGCACTCGAAATTCCTGCGAGTCGCATGAACGAAGTATGAAATCGGCATCGGGATCATCGATGAACGTCATCGTCAGCTCGGTATCCGGAGTGAACGGAGGCGGGGAAATTGCGAGATTGAGAGTCCTATGTGACTGTCTTTGTTAGGGATCCTATGGAACAGAATCGAGCGCCGGTACTTGAATTGACTGCCGGTGAGTGGGCCCCGATTCAACAGTGACGGCGAAGGTGACGGCGAAGACAACGAAGAGGTCACGGTTAGGAGAAACCATAGGGGCTTACAGTAACACCCCTGACTCGGAGTAGTGAGACAGTATACTCCCACTCCCGTGGTACGGCCGAACAGGTCCAAAACGAGCTGTTCACGAGGTAAATCTTTTGGCGATGGTTACCCTTTTTTTTCATCTGCGAGTCAAAGACCAACCCTGGTCTCGGAACTGCGGTCCGGGATCCCTGCAGGATAATAAGGAAATAGGGTTAGGGTAATCTAGGCTCGCCACCGACGCGCGATGGGACGATGCCCCTAACCGTTAGGGGCACCAATCTCCTAATTCCCATGCACCGTCCCTTGACTCTTCGTGCGACCCTCGAAACCTGAGATTACCACAAAACACAACGAAATCGACCCACCTGAAAGGGCAATTCATGTCAGCAATTGAATGAGGAAACTGTAGCCAGTACAAACCTCAACCCATCGCATTACGAGTGCTATACGAGGCCGCGTAGATACAGACGGACGTTCCGTAAATGATAGGAGGGCGACTCATGCATATCTGGTCCAGTCTAATCGGTTACATTCCATTTCGCCTCAGTCTGCAGTATAGTAGAAAATTCCTAAATAAGATCTACGAAAGAATCCCATCCCGTGTGTCTACTTCGAGTTCTGCTAATGACATTTCCATCAAGTCCACCATCTAACGCCATGATCCCAATCTTCCACTGTCCCAGAAAGAGTTTCCATGTGCTTCACATCCCCTGTCGACGTCACCAATTCACTGACTCGGAGCTGGGCTACTAGTAGTTGGTCCCTGGTTCGAACACCTGCGGATGACATATGATCAGACACGAAATAAATTCCAGACAGAAAAGTGGGGCGCTCGCATTGTCTAGTGCACGCGATAGCTTTCTCTCTAGCTCTACGCAGTACTCCTCTCCTTGGCGAGTATGCACTCTCATGCAGAAGCTACAGTCAGCTGTGTGAACCCGCATCGCGTTCAAGTAATCCCCGCGAATACACGAAGGTCGTATGGGTTTGCCTGCGAAATTGGGCTCTAGGTCTTGAATTTGACTGAGGAATAATTTGTCGAGCCATGTGGGGAGAATGGGTTCATTTAATCTCGCCTGGCCCTTGGACTCCGGACAACCGACCCATATCCTCGACGGGCCGGTACGGATATCAAGGAATGATGCAAAGCACGAGACAACATCGTCTCGTCGTAATTTCCGGAAGTTGACTAAGTCGCGCAGCGCCCCTCCTTGAAATTCTCGTAGTTCGCTTCCGATACTCTCGAACGTCAATGGGTAATCGAGTGTAAGGCGTGCGGTGGTGCTCGTTTCTGGCGACAGGCCGTTTCTACTTGCAATGGCATACGCACGGAACGCCTCGTGTCCAGTCCGTGCGGCAAGCTTTCTGTAGCTGACCTCGGTGCGGATGGAGAATTGAACGGCAGGCATGTCGTATTTCTGGCAAGCAGCGAGCAAGGCCAAGACCCTGTCATATGTGACAGGTATCTCCGAAGGAATAGGGTACAGCACCGTGACGAGGGATCGTATTATTTCCGCGTCCTCTGATACGCGGATTACCGGGATGTCAGTGACAAGTTCAGTGGAAGGCTGAGGGAGCGAAAACATAGTCCTGAAGAACTGGGACGAGGACGCCAGTATCGCCTTGTGGACGCGGAAGTCGACAAGGTCGGATGACTGGATTATGATATCTGCCTCGCTCGTATATAGATATTCTGGTAATGGCTGGACAGCGGCGGAAAGATGGGTATGACCTTCATAGCACGTTTTGCAACCTGACCCTAAGATGCACAGACCTGATTCGGCCTATTTGGAATTTGTATTTAGAGGACGCAGAGAAATTCGTATCAACACTCACCTTTGTTATATTCTCATTGACGAAGCTAGATAAAGCGGCCCAGAACGCACGGATCGTCCTGCCAGGAATGTGTGCACACGATGTACATCCTCTATAAAGATTCCTGAATTCCTTGAAGCTCGCCATAATCGATTCTTTGACATGGCGCGTTAAGGCTGCCTGAAGTTCAAGGAGATCGAAGAATGACAGGGCCGCAGCTACAGAAGAAATATATCTATCGAGCCAACTCGGAATTCCTCGAGGACTGAGCTCAACACATTTTAGGCTTGACAATGAGCTGTGGGCGGCGGACTCTATAAAGTCGCCGACGCTTGATGAGAGATTGTCCTGGACATTCTTATGGTATTTCCAAAGCTCGTAAAGATAAGCACCAGGCATGACATCGAGCTTGTCTTCCATGTTTTCAATGGTGAGGGTGAATGTCAATGTGAGTCTAGCTGCTTGCGCCGCCTCCTGGCAGAGTCCATATCTCTGAGCGAGGGAATAGGCATGGAAAGCATTTTCTGGACAGATGAGAGGTGGATCTTTCAAGGATATGCATCCACGAATGTGGGACAGTGTGGAGGCCATTTCGTACCTTTGTGCCACTGATAGAAGCTGCATGGTTTCTTCGAGAGTGGGGGGAAGGACCGTGGGCATGGGGTAAATAAATGTGAGGAGAGCCGAAAGGATGGTTCCATCATCCGACAGTCGCACAACCGGAAGAAGCGTTTCGGAATTGGCAGGGATGGCGCGCTCCGGAGAAATGAGAATGGCTTGTATCTGCCTGCCGAGAACAGGAGAGTTCTTGATGATGAACAACTTTAGCACACGAAATTCTTGAGAATCACAAGAACGAAGGATGACATCTGCATCGGGATCGTCAAGGAATGTCCTACGGGGCTCATCATCTGGAGTGGACGCCGCTTGCGGGGGTGTGGTAAGGAATTGAGGGACTGTCGCCATGGGTGTCCTTGAGGATAGGACGCCAGTTGGAATGCTCAGGAGAAACGTTGAGGTTATACGCAGAGGAAGGAGGGTTAGGGGAATCTAGGCCATGATACGTCAACACATGACCAATCCACGCACTTCGAGGTCGTCGTATGACCTTGACGCCCACTACGGCGTGTAAGCCAGTAAGAGTTCGAATTGCCACCACCCTGAGTTATGAGCGCTGAGTTGGACTATTTAGCAAACGATAAATCGGTGCCAGTGCCACGCCGTCGCCACTCGCCAGGCCAGGACGTGTGACTGCATAACACCACACACTAGCCGGCCCGACAAGTTCATCAGCAACACGTCCAAATACTTGTTTTGTACTTTTTGTACTTGTTTTATATAAAAAGGCAAAAAAGGACAAAAAAAAAGGACAAAAAAGGACAAAAAAAGGACAAAAAAGGACAAAAAGTATTTGGACCTGTTGCTGATGAGCCGCCGTTGAGTGGGGGTTCATTACGTTTTCGGTCATGACATGCATGAGCAGCATGGCTACTGTAATTATTGCTATCGATCACTAACACCTGTTTAAGAGGGCTATTCCAAGGGAGTATGTCACCCTGTTGTCGGGCATACCTTGCATAGAATCGAATGTGCATGCATGCCATCCTCAACTTCAAGTTTGATCTCACGTGTGAATGCCAGGTCACAAGCAGCGAAATTGAGGAATGTAACTTTGCGTGCCATGTGGACCGGACAGTCAAAACAAGGCAATGGTCGACATCGACACTGGTGTAGCATAAGGTCTTGCCGCATGGTCACGGTCACGAGCACGCGAAACGAGAATCGCCATGATACCCAGTTTGCCTTAGGCCCTTATGTATATCCAGGAAAGGACAAGGTGCAGCAACCTCCTTCCGAAAGGAGCTTTTGCAATAGGGTTCCGGTAAAGGCACACAACCATGTCCACCTCATGAAAACGCGTCAGGGGATCGGCTCTATTTGCCTATCTAAACGGTGTAAGGTATGGTGGAATGACGGGACGTACTACGAGAGTAAGGCCGATGATGCACTTACGAGTGGCAGTGGCACTCCGTATCATACGAACTATGGGAGCACGTGACTGTGGTGGTTTACTGATCCCGCGTGGGACAAGTTGTGGGATTGAGAGTCCTGTGTGATTGCCGATGTTAGGGATCTTATGAGACAGTGAGACAGAATCAGGTGGTACTTGATTTGACAGAACGAAGTGCAGTCACGGTTAGAAGGGCTTGACACCCCTAAGTAGTAAGACTATTGGAGCTAGTCCCGACAGTCTCAAAACGTGCACCCGACACATCGCCGGCTCTCCATTCCCGGCAAATCGGCATCGCGAGCGCCCCAAGCCTGCTCCTTAGCTACTGGACTGGACTTTTTAGGTACTGCCTGTATATATAAAACTTCTAAATTAAACGCACGCCTTACACTACTTCCGATGTTACAACTGTAACAGGTCCACACAAGCTGTTCACAAGGTAAGTTTTTCATCGACAACGGGGTCTCGGAACTGCGGTCCGAGATCCCTTGCCAATAAAGAAGTAGGGTTAGGGCAACCTAGGCCAGCAGCCTAGCAAGCCTGACAATAGCGCAGGCAAAACTCATCGCATTACGGGCGTCATACGATCCCGCGTAGACAAAGACGTTGGGTAATGATAGGAGGGCAACTCATGTCCACATATCTTGGCAACAAACCTGGTATGTAGGCTGCGTTCCCAATAGGTAGTGGAAAGTTCCCTAAATAAAATATACGGTAGAATCCCCATCCTGCGTGTCACCTCGAGTTATGCTCATGATATTTCCACCGAGTTCGAGTTCACTATCCAATACCATGATCCCACAAGAGAACAGCCTCCAACCGTCCAAGAAAGAATTTCCATGTGCTTCTCCTACGCCATCGAGGTCAGTAATTCACTCACTCGGAGCTGGGATATTTAGCCCCTGGTTCGAACTCCTGCCGATAGCATGCAATCAGACACGAAATCAATTCCAAGGAGAAAAAGGACGCTCACATTATCTAGTGCACGTTCCAGCATTCTCTCTAACTTTACGCAGTATTCCTCTCCTTGGTGAGTATGCACTCCCATGCAAAAGCTACAGCCAACTGCGTGAGCCCGCATCGCCGCCAAGTATTCCTCATGAAGATTCAAGGGCTGTCTAAATTCTTCCGTGAAATCTCGCTCTAGGTCTTCAATTTCAGTACGGAATATTTCATCTAACCATACAGGGAGAGTGGGTTCATCTGTTTTGGCTTGGGCCTTGGACTCTGGACAACCGATCCAGATTCTCGATGGGCCGGTACAAGTATCGCGGAATGATTTGAGGCATGAGACGACGTCGTCTCGTCGTAATTTCCGGAAGTTGACAAGGTCGCGCAGTGCCCCACCTTGAAATTCTCGTAGTTCGCTTCCGATGCTATCAAACGTCAACGCATAATGGAGTGTAAGACGTGCGGCGGTGCTCGTTTCTGGCGAAAGGCCGTTTCTACTTGCAATGGCATACGCACGGAACACCTCGCGGTCAGTTTCTGGCTCAAGTTCTCTGTAGCCGACCTCGGTACGGATGGAGAACTGAACGGCAGGCATGTCGTATTTCTGGGAAGCAGCGAGCAAGGCCAAGACCCTGTTATAGTTGACAGGTATGTCCGAAGGAATAGGGTACAGCACTGTGACGAGGGCTCGTATTATTTCCGCGTCCTCAGATACGCGTATCACAGGGATGTCAGTGACAAGTTCCGTGGAAGGCTGGGGGAGCGAAAGCATAGTCCTGAAGAACTGGGACGAGGACGCCAGTATCGCCTTGTGGACGCGGAAGTCGACAAGGTCGGATGACTGGATTATGATATCTGCCTTGTTCATATATAGATATTCGGGCAGTGGCCGGACAGCGGCAGAAGGATGGGTATGACCTTCAGAGCGCGTTTCACAACCTGACCCTTGGATGCAGAGACCTAATTCGGCCTATTTGGATATTTAGAGGACGCAGAGAAATCCGTATCAATACTCACCTTTGTAATACTCCCATTGACGAGATTGGTTAAAGCGGCCCAGAACAAACGTATCGTCTTTCCAGGAATGCGTGAGCACGATGCACATCCTCTGGTCTTGGTTCCCTTGAAGCTTATCCCGCTCGATTCTTTAACATGGCGCATTAAGGCTGCCTGAAGTTCAATGAGATCGAAGACAGACGGGGTCGTAGCTACGGAGGAAATATATATCTCGAGCCAACTTGGAATTCCCCGAGGACTGAGCTCGACACATTTTAGGCTTGACAGTGAGCTGTGGGAGGCGGACTCTATAAAGCTATCGACGTTTGATGAGAGATTGTCCTGGACACTCTCGTGGTATTTCCAGAGCTCGTAAAGATAAGCACCAGGCATGACATCGAGCTTATCTTCCAGGTTTTCAATAGTCAGGGTGAATGTCAACGTGAGTCTAGCTGCTTGTGCTGCCTCCTGGCAGAGTTCATATCTCTGAGCGAGGGAAAACGCATGGAAGGCATTTTCTGGACAGATGAGGGGTGGATCTTTCAAGGCTATGAATCCGCGAATGTGGGACAACGTGGAGGCCATTTCGTACTTTTGTGCCACTGACAGAAGCAGCATGACTTCTTCAAGAGTTGGGGGAAGGACCGTGGGCATGGGGTAAATAAATGTGAGAAGCGTCGAAACGATGGTCCCATTATCCGACAGTCGCACGACCGGAAGAGGCGTTTCGGTATCGGCAGGGATGGCGGGCTCCGGAGGGTTGAGAATGGCTTGTATGCGCCTGCCGAGAGCGGGAGAGCTCTTGATAATGAACAACTTTAGCACACGAAAATCTTGCGAATCGCAAGAACGAAGGATGATATCTGCATCAGGGTCGTCAATGAACGCCCTGGGGAGCCCATCCGCCAGTTGAAGGGGTGTAGAAGGGGATTGAGGGGTTGTCGCCATTGGTATTCTTGCGGACAGGAGGCCAGCGGCACAGAATCGAGGTGGAACAATGAAAAAAAAAAAGGCCCAATATGGACACTTTCGCCATTTTTGGCACCCTAATTCTGAGCCGCGGCGCCGGCCCGAACGATGAGGTTAGGGGAATCTAGGCCATACCGATCCACGGACTTCGCATAACCTTGACGCCCACCACAGCGTGCAAGCCAAGTACAGTATATACCCCTTTCTGTTGACGAAAGGCGTGCACAAGCGTGCTTACTTCTGGTAACCTTCTGGTAACTTTATAGTAGGTTTATAGCAATACTTGAGCCTAACTAATTACTTAAGAAAGCTACTCGAAGGGAGTATGTCACTTGTTGTCGTGCATACCTTGCACAGAATTAAATGCGCATGCCATCCTAAAGTTTGACTTCACGTGTGAATGCCAAGTCAAAAGCAGCGAAATTGAGGGAAGTGTTTATCTTTGCGTGTTATGTACACCGGACACTCAAAACGAGACAACTGGCATGAGGTCTTGCGACGAGCACGCGAAACAAGAATCGCCATGATACCCAGTTTTGCCTTATGTATATCGACAAGGTGAGAATAGTCTCCTTCCGGAAGGAGGCCGGAAGCCTTTGGCAATAGGGTTCCACCGTTCCAGAAGAGGCCCATAGTCATGTCCATTTCATGAAAATGCGCCCAGAGATCGGTTCTACATTGTCTAACGACGTAAAAGATTGGATTGCGAAAGGACGAGACGTACGAGATAAGGTAAGGCTGGTGATGCACTTACGCAAGTGGCGCAAAGTAGCAACGATCTCCTCCGGATCCGTGTAACGTGGAACGTAATATATTTGGCCAACTAACGTATCCACGAAACCCGGAAGCACGTGACCGTAGGGTGAGTAATCTCCGATGGGAATCGAAATACTGAGATAGGAGGCTTAACCTCGATTATATGGAAATGTGAGTTAGGCAATACCCCTATTGTCATCGAGTCCCGAGTAGCGGCGGGATAGTAGGATGGTAGGGTGAATAGTATGTTAACTTCCATTACTATAATCGAAAGGAAATTTTCACTCTATCGTATCAATGAAAGAGGCCTGAATGTCTTCCCCAGGTACAAACGCCTGCTCACCGTGTATGTTCAGATATCATAATATTCTTGAAGAATAGATGCGGAGCCCACCTTATTTCGTACCCACGCCAGTTTTCGCTCAAGTTTTAAACGGTACTCCTCCCCTTGGCAGGCATGCACCCGCAAGCAGAAATCGCATCCCTTCTGAGATGCGTTGCCAAGGGCGTGGCCTTGCAAAGCTACCAGATATTCCCCACGAATTTTCGAAGGCTCGATAATTGCGCTCGTGAAATCCTTCCCTACCCTACTCATTTGTGGTGCGAAAAGACTGGCCCAGATCTTTGATGGACCAACGCGAGTGTCGAGGAATGACGCGAAGCATGAGAGGACCTCATCTCGTCGTAACTTGCGATATTTGACAAGGTCACGCAGTGCCCAGCCTTCGAATAGGCGAAGTTCTTTTCCGAGACTTTCAAAAGTCAGAGGGAAGTTAAGTGTGTGGAATGCGGCGGTCCTTGTTTCGGATAAAAGTCTGTTTCTACTTGAAATGGCATATGCACGGAATGCCTCGTCCGCAGTCTGTGCGGCTGGTACTCTGTGACGGATCTCAGTGCGGATAAAGGATTGAACCGCAGGCATATCGTATTTCTGGGAAGTAGCGAGCAGGGCTAAAACTCTGTCATATGCGACAGGTATCTCCGGAGGAATAGGGTATAGCACGGTGATGAGAGCCCGTACTATTTCCCCGTCCTCTGATACGGGCAACACGGGGAGCTCATTGACAACTTCGGTGGGAGGCTGGGGGAGTGAAAACATAGTCCTGAAGAACGAGGACGATGAGGCAAGTATGGATTTGTGGACACGGAAATGGACATGGTCGGACGACTGAATTATGATATCTGCTTCGCAGGTGTATAGATCTTCGGGCAATGGAAGGATAGGGTGGGCATGATCTTCAGAGCGCGTTTCCCACCCTGAACCTGGCCCTAAGATTGATAGACCTGATTCGGCCTGTGCAGGATTGGTACATGTTGGATGTCACAGAAATTCGTATCAACAACACTCACCCCAGCGATTATTCCATCGACGAACCTCGTCAAAGCCGTCCAGAATGCACGTATGGTCTGGCCAGGGATGCGTGAACACGAGGCACATCCATATGTTGATGCGCCCTTCACGTCCTTGGTAACCACGTCTTTGGCGTGGCGTGCCAAGGCCGCCTGAAATTCAATGAGATCAAAGGAATGGGAAACCATAGCTACGGAAGAAATGTATTTATCGACCCAACTCGGGATTCCCCGACGACCGGGCTCCACACATTTTAGGCTCGACAGTGAGCTGCAGACAGCCGACTCGATAAACTGATCGATGAGAGATGAGTGACTACTCTGGATACTCTGGTGGTAGTTCCAAAGCTCGTAAAGATAGGCACCAGGCATGATATCGACCTTGTCTTCCAGGTTCTCGATAGTCAAAGTGAACTGCAACGTGATTTTGGCCGCCTGCGCCGCCTCTTGATGGAGTCCATGTTTCTGAGCGAGGGTATAAGCATGGAAAGCATTCTCCGGGCGGATGAGAGGTGGATCTTTTGACGAGACGCAATTACGAATGTGGCACAGCACGGAGTCCATTTTGTACTTTTGTGCCACCGATAAAAGCTCTATGGTTTCTTCGAGAGTCGGAGGAAGGAGGGGAAAAACGGGGAAAATGAAAGTGAGGAGACTCGAAAGTATGGCGCCATGATCCAGCAGTTCCACAATGGGGAGTCTTGTTTGAGCATCGGTAGATATGGCGGGATGTGGGGGGTCTGAAATAGCGTGTATGCGCACGTCGAGAATGGGTGAACACTTGATGATATACAACTTTATGACACGAAATTCCTGCAAGTCGCAAGAGCGAAGGATGAGATCTGCATTGAGTTCATCAACGAACGTCCTGGGACATCCATCATTATCATTCGGAGTGGACAGTGGTGGGGTGACAAGGGAATGAGGGACGGTCGCCATGGGCGGTCTTGCGGATAGTGCGCCAGCGGCACAGAGACGCACAGAGCTTAGGAAGAACTTGTGAGGTTATACGCAGAGGAAGAAGGGTTAGGGGAATTTAGGCCACAATATCCTATCAACACATGACCCGTCTCCACGCACTTCGAGGTCATCATATGACCTTGACGCCTAGTACCACGTGGAAGCCGACAAGGGCTCACATCGCCATCACTCTGAGTTATGAGCGCCGAATTGAATTGTCTAGTGAATGATAAATCGGTATGAGACCGAACGTTGGAAAGGTGAGATGAGACAGTGATGAGACACGCAAGCGACGGCGGCAGCTAACGATAATTTTTCATGGACCACACAGTGCTGTGCTATAGTTGTGCTAAATGCAGCGTTTTGTTAACATTAACTAATTATTGCCACCAACACTGACATTTGTTCAAGAGAGCTACAGGAAGCGTCCTAGTGTTGGGCGTGCATAGTCACAGTGCGTACTTGTATGAGAACTTGCCTCGCAGCCATGGACGCCGTGCCACGTGGGAGATAATCCGCAGCAGTGATCCATGAGGTGAAATCTGAACACGCGACATTAAAGACGCTCGGGTATATCGACGGCTGGTGGGGTGCGCGGAATAAAAGAAGGATTGATGCAACGCGACTCTGAGACTTGACTAACGAACGAAGGATGAGAACAATAACGTGACCAGACTCGTGGCAGTGTCTCAACGACTACGCGCCCGCGAGCGCAGCACAACACAACACAACTCTTAACATAACACCAGTTAATCATCGACTGCGGCCTTATTTCATCTCTTTCCTAACCGCCCCACAGAGCCTCGGACGACCTCCACAGTCATGCTTGTATCTTCAAAACTATTTCCCGAAGGAACCAAAACTAGTACCATGCACACATTGGTACTGCGATACGGACCGAGACACGTCCTCGTCCCTTTACCAAAAACCTTCCAAGTGAGAGCAATCCTTTCAAACAACTATTTCACTCGTTGACCGTCTTCCAGGAACTGGTGTCAATTACGCGCTCAGTCTTTGGCGCCGTGTCCGGTTCAACATTTCTATTCGAAACTAGTGACCTCAACATCTGCCAGGACGCCTCGGTTGAGATTCACCCGGCTTCATGGGAAGCAATCGCGTTGACTGTGAGCACGGTTGTTGTCAAGAATAAGGACCGGGGGTCCCCTCGAGGTGTGTGAAGGTAACTGTTTTCGTCTCCAAGTTCACTGACATGCATGCTACTTATCCCAATGTGAAGAGTATGGCGAAGTCCTGCTGCGCCCTCACATTCGCGGAAACACTTCTGTCACTCCTAAACGTGCGCAAAAGGCCGCTTCTGGATCCGCTAACGAAATTACGCGGTCCGAAAACAGCCCCAGCGGCGCTGGCACGAGCTATGATGACATCCCGGATGATTTCGCCGAAGAAGAGCTTGGATCTTACGACGACAATGACGAGGACGTCGATCTCGCCCTTGCGCAACGGAAGGGAAAGGGCAAGGCGCGTGTCCGGATCGAATCCGACGACGAGCGCGAGGACGGCGACGAAGAGGGCTACGTCGACGCAGCTTCCCCCGTTGTGAAGTTACCGGCTTCATACAGGCTGCGAAATGCCGTGGAACCATCCTTCTCGATCACCCCTTCGCCGCCACCAAAACGTGTCACCACCCTGCCAAGGACTGTTCGGGGGTCCGGAAGTTCCCGTGGCCTATTTTCTCCCGTTAAGGTCAGATCTAGCCTCGCGAAGACATTCCCACCGCATGCGCACTCGGACGAGGAGGCGGACGTTAAACCACCCGCTTACCAGACCGCCCACGTTGCCTCAGATGACTCCCCACATCCCGGCGGTCAGTCTCTCCCTTCGATAAGATTGCATAGCCGCGTGTTAATACCATTGCTATACAGAGGCAGGGTTCGACGCTACCCCTTTGAAGGAGACGCAGAACGGTGGTTCGTCAATTGAGTCGTCGAAATCGTCTGGTCCTTGGCCTTACGCTTTTTGAACAGATCCCACCGCACGATCGACGTCCAAGCCCATGCTGCACGTCGCCACAGCCGTTGCTCCCTCCACGGCACCATCCAACGATAAACTTCTGATCACGATCCGGTACCCGCCAGCCGAAAAGGAAAATAAGTTTAAAGTCAAGGCGACGCACACTGTCGGTCGGGTTCTGTCAAGCGCTTGTCTCGCCTTCGGGCTCAACGCTAACGGGTAGGTTCCTGCCCAGTGGCCTTGAGTGTTGTATCCGCTGTTCGAACGCTGACATGTACCTTGTATAGTGCCTCTCTGATGCATTGGTCGGAAGAGGATGGCGTCGAGACATCGTATCGGTGTGGAAATGACCTCTCCATGGGCAGCGTCGCGGTTGAAGGCGCAGTTTTCATTATCGAACTCTCAAAGTTAGAGTAAGATTTATGCCATACAAATTTGCAAGTTCTTGAGTGCGCTATTCTATGTCTGTTTGCCTCCTTACGGACGATCCCTGTATAGCAAGTCTCGAGATAACGTAGAGTATTCGATGTTAGTTTCATCACTATTACTTACGGACAAGTGGTTTCGTTTCCTTGTACGAGTGTGGTACTGGGTATGAGATTATAACTGTAGTGCGAGGCAGTTTATCCTCCGGGTCTTATGCAATTGTATTTTTTTACTTGGCGTGAATCTTTTCAACCTCTGGGAGCGATGACATCGTGAGCAGTGTATTGAGAGCACCAAACTTGACTACGCGACTGAGGTCACAAACGAGACTCATGCTTCGGCGGTGGAGTTGCATTGACAGGCCACCCAGTCGTAAAAGGGGTTTCACTAACCGACCCGACTCAGACTCAGAAAAAGGCCGGCAATTGCCGGATCCCCGATTTGTCAACTGCACCGACCGTTCGCGCGACAAGCACTCCCTCTACTAACCTTTGTATCCTTGAGGCGTAGTTTACTTCAAGTTACTTGCAGGTAATCTGTGCTGCTGATACCCCTTTGTTCTCGCTCGGAGCATTGTACGGATATTGCATCAACACTTGATGTCATTCTATTTGGGTGATGATGCAAATGTGAATCATTAATATTGTCGTGGAGCATGACATCCCTCAGGGAGACGTGACCATATGGTTACCATATGGTTGCGTCTCCCTGAGGGATGTCGACAACGTCATAGGAGATATCAAGGGTAAGACTGGTCACCGGCGGTGGCGACTAGACCCGTACCTTTTCCCCTCTCCTATCATACATAGAAATTGAAATGCGCTCCTAATGCTCGTGCGTTTCAATTTCTATACACCGATTCAGGTGGTTCAACAAGCACATATCTACTCGTTTGTGGTCCTCCAGACATCCTCTTCCCTCGTCTAATTTTCACTCAGACTTCCCCTTTACTGTCGGTTATCCGCGAAGCAATTGTGAGATCAATTTTACGGGACATAGCAAGTACACGTCTGGGCATGTGTAGTAGCATCTCCCCCGACCAAGACTTTGGACTTGTTTGATCGGAATTCAAGTTATGCGTGAGCATTACGACAGCCCCGTCATTCCATTCCCCAAGTCCTCTCCACCACCCCGCCAGCAAAGCTCATGCAGGCCCCTGGCCTCCTTCTCCTGTCCCCAATGTCTATAAAACGAGGCCATAAACCACAGGCGAACCCATCAGAACTTACCCAACATCCACCAATCACCCACTATCCTTCAGTTGCCTCACCGTCGTCAAAAAACCACCCGGTCAACTAGGTACCGATTTTTTTTCGGTACTTAGTTGACCTCCGAATACCCACCCCCCACAATGCCTTCTTTCCCGGCGTCTGCAACCCGGTTCTTGGGTCAGACCATCGACGACGGTGCGCTCAGGATCGAGGCAATCCTGGGTGCGGGCGCCTTCGGCATCGTTTATCGTGCCGTTGATACCAAAACCGGAGCGTACTACGCAGTTAAGCGCGTAGAGAAGGCACACTCGGACTACTACCAGACTCGCGAAACCCAGCTCCATGCCCGAGTCTCATCCCACCCACACGTGCTCACCTTCCATCGTGAGATCGACGCGGGTGCATACGCCTTCTTCGTCTACGACCTCTGCGCGGGCGATCTCAGCTCTGTTATCAGGAAGCTCACATTCTTCCGAGAGGACGAGCTCATCAAGCGTGTGTTCATCCAAATCATCGATGCGCTCGAGTATTGCCACTCTCGTGGAGTCTACCACCGGGATCTGAAGCCAGAGAACGTCCTTGTCTCTTCAAAGTGCGGAGAGTTTGATGTCTTCGTGGCAGACTTTGGTCTTGCGACGACGAGCAAGATGACGGCTTCTTCCTGTGGGACGCCATGCTTCATGAGCCCAGGTATGTACCCCTTTTCGTATGTTACGTTACGTTCAATTGTTAATCCGGCCGCAGAGTCGCTGGTGCCGCACCATCACCCGTACTCCACCGTCGAAGGAGATATATGGGCACTCGGCTGTATCCTCGCCGAGATGATTGCCAATGTCCGCCCATGGTCGGTGGCTTCCCCCGACGATAAAGACTACAGCGATTTCTTGATGGATCGCACGATCTTATACGACGCGCTCCCTATCTCGGACGCAGCTTATACCCTCTTCACGAAGATTTTCTCGCCGCGGCCTGAGCGCCGTCCTACTTTGGCTGCAATCCGGGAAGAGGTGCTCGCCATGGACACATTCTTCCTCAGCGATGCAGAGGCGGCCAGATGGGGCTGGGGAGATCGCCTTGAAAAGAAGGTGCAGCGGAAGATGGCCAAGCTTAGCATGTCTTCTGCGTCGTCGTCCGACGCTTCCGAGGAGACGTCCTCCGGGTCGTACTACTCTGGCACTTCGTCGTCATCATCTGCCTCATGCTATTCGTACGGCTCATCATCCTCCGCGTTTGATTCGAACTCGTCGGAGTCGGAGTCGAGCCTTTTACCGATCACACCGCCTGCCCGGGCCGTGCAGGTGTTTCGTACTGTTGAAAAGGCGCCTAGTCGTCTGGACCTGGGATTGCGTGTTGCTGTTGCCCAGAGTTTTTGATTTCATCGATTGAGTCCTGGTATTTATTTAATTTCGGAACACACAGACATTAGCATGCTTGATGATAGCTTTACGATACTGGATACGATACGATTATAATTATAATGCACAGACATTATTCAGGACAATAACGTACTATAACTCATAACTTGTATTCATATACCAATCGATATTAAAATGACAACCCTTTACCAAGGCCGGCCGTTGCAAATAAAATGCACGCGCTGAAAATATCGTGCCCAGTTCAGAACGTTTAGCCCAGTGAAGAGGTTAAAATTGGCGACTACACTGTCTGACTGTCTGGCATGATCACCTGATCATAACTTCCAGTTTACCACCATGCGTCATGGCTCAAATCGTCTCGGCGTCTACCTTATCGTCCTGATCTCCGTTCGAAACTACATACCTCCATGGCGGCTCCCCCTCCTAAACCCGACGCGTCGTCATCCGTCTCTGACCAACTCGGAGAGAAAGTGAAGCTATTCGATGATCCCGATGGGGATATTGTCCTTCGATCAAATGATTCCCTCGATTTTCGTGTCCAAAAGGTGTTCCTCGTCGGGAGCTCTCCCGTACTCAACCGGCTCATTCGATCTGCGTCCCATCGTTCAGATGTGGTCTCTTTTGCTGATGTGGCGACTCCCCTTCCAGTCGTGCGGCTGACCACAAGGGGAGCAATCATTTCCAACTTACTCACATTCTTGCTGCCCATCGTACCTGCCCTTCCTCCGACCCTTGAAGAGACGATGGAGCTCCTATCGGTGGCTCAGACGTATGAAATGATCCACATTATGGTCCACATTCGGGGCAGTATTGCTCTATTGGATCCACCACTAGTCAGCAAAGACAATGCCTTCCATGCTTATTCCCTCGCGCAGAAGTACTGTCTCCACCAGGAGACGGTCCATGCAGCTCGCATCACATTGAGGTTCACCGTGACTATCGAGAATTTAACGGACGAGCTCGATATCATTCCGGGCGCCTATCTCCATGAACTCTGGAAGTATCACCGAAGTGTCCGAGACAACCTCGTGGGGAACGTCGATAGATTCAAAGGATCCGATGCTCGCCGCGCGTTGAGGGGCGTAAATTGCTCTTCGACTCGGAGGCCTTCCAACATTCCAACATGGGTTGATGACTACATTGTTCAGATGGCTCATAACCCATCCTTGTTTGACCTCGCTGAATTTCGAAGCACCTTGACGCGACATGTGTCAAAGAATCGTACTGGCAGCTTTTTCAGATTTACGTTCCCTTCTTCAAGCTCCTGCACCTGCATGGATATATCGAGTCAGACGATAGACAACTTCTGGACGGCCGTGAATACTTTTGTACGTGAAAATATTCGAAAGGTGAGGGTGATCGATGTAGATGACCTCGGGTAACCCATGGGAACTTTTCCAGGCCGAATCAGCATTCCCCGTCTCCATCCAAAATAAGCCCTCACAAGATCACAATGACTCGGTCACAACTACCGAAAGCATGGAGGTTAGCGAGGCGGATATCGTACTTCAGTCATCCGACTTTGTCAACTTCCGGGTTCATAAGTCGAGACTAGTCTCATCGTCCCTATTCTTCAGGGACATGATTTCTCTCCCTCAACCCTCTCATAGCGAGACCGTCGATGGGCTTCCCGTGGTGCGCTTATCGGAAGATGCAGAAACAGTACGAGCCCTCACTACCGTATTGTATGCAACACATCCGGAGATACCAGCCTCATACGAAAAGGTGTTAACTCTTCTTGGTGCTTCCCAAAAGTACGAAATGAACGCGGTTCAAAGTTCCATCCGTGCCAAAGTCGACTGTAGAGTGCTGTCAGCGCCAGCCAGAGGTCAGGCCTTCCGCGAGTATGCCATTGCCTTCAGTCACATGCTTTCCAACGAAACGAGAACGGCTGCTCGTAATACCCTCGATCACCCGTTGACATTCGAGGCTCTTGGAGACGATTTGCGATTATTTCCGGGTTTGGCACTCCGCTCACTCGCCAATTACAGGAAGAAGTGTCGAGACAGTGTCGTCTCATGTTTGGAGTCGTTCCTTGACGTTCATAATGGGCCGTCGACAATCTGGATTGGATGTCCCGAATCTAGGTCTCAACAGCCCAAATCATCTACTCAAGGCCCTAATCAGGGGAGATCTGCCAACGAGTCTGCGCGCAAAGATGATGGAACAGGCACACTTCCTCAGTGGTTGGATGTCCTTTTCAAGAAGGAAATCAAAGAAGCCAAACAATATCTTTCAAATCCTTTCATCAGTTCCTCAAGCATTCGGCAGAAATATCTGGCATCTCTTCAAGAGCATGCCCCCAATAAGGATGGTTGCATCAGCTGCTTGGTGGTGCATGCTCACAAGGGGGAGAAATATTGCGCCGAGCTAGAGGGAAGACTAGCACAAGCCAAAAATGATCCTAAGGTTCGTACGTAGTTTAGGTCGCGCAAACTTCTCAGTGCAGTAACTGGACGGGCCACTTTTAGAATTGGCCGGGGTGTAAATAAAGCGACCAAAAATGCATCAGTTTTGTTCTAAGTCAAACGCACGCCCTCGCCCAGTTGTATCTATGTTATTCACGTGGCCCAATGTCTGAGGTCCGATGGTTCCACAGTCTTCATAGGTATTGGTATCCTTTTGAGACTAGGGCTGGACTTGGGATGTGAGGACGGCCCTGCTACCGTGATGTCGGCCGATTGTCGATTCGAGATTGTTAGTCTACTATGTGTACAGTGTACACCCTTTCTGCCCTCTGGCGAGGATGAATGTTTACTTGAGATTTGAGACTGTCCTGCAACACCCCTCTTAGGGCCACTTGCTGTGGAGCTGCACAGGACCGGTACCCAGGGCTGACTTCAATTTAGACGACCGCGACGCATTGGGCAGACAGAAATACCAAACTCTTAATTCGGTGACTGTTCGCCTCTGCGACTGTCGTACATCATGCATCATTTATTTAACACATCAATAGTTTCCAAGAAAATGAGATGGGTGCCTAAACATCCCTCATACGATTCTTTCTTTCTCAATGCTGCTTCGTCTTCTGCCTGCAGATATCCGGGACCTGGTGCGTCTTGATGCCGGTGTAGTCGTTTAGTACTGGCAATAAAGCGAGTGAACTTAGCGTGTCTCGCACTGATTGGGGTGCTTTCCCTGCCTCGACGATTCAGGATCCAGTAGCCTCTTTTTCTCACCATAGTACTGACCATCTGGAAACCCACCGGAATGATGCCTTGGCGTTACAAAAAATAAAGACGTTATGCCACGGCTTCTGGTAGTGACTGACTCAATACCGATGAAGTGGGTTAACGGTTGGATAGACTGTGTGGCCCACTATGTCAGTCCACAGTGTTTTATCTTGGGTTTGGTCGAACAACTTATCGCAAATAGATTACGTGGTCGCGACGCGCATACATTTTGTAAATTAGTGTTTACTTACACCACAGAGGCATCTCAAGTGCGCTTGGCTTGATAACTCTCCCAGCCAACCTGCTCCAGTTTTTCTACCTTGCCTAGTACTTCTTTCTCCTGTTCTCTTAGAAAATCTTCCATATCTCGGACCAAGTGCGGAATACCAGCTCCGAGGATGCGCACCGCGAGCAGCCCCGCATTCATTCCATTGTTGATGGCTACCGTCGCTACCGGGATCCCGCGCTGCCAATATATGTGAGTTCGTCAGTAAGACGGCCACGGCGAGACATAGGAGAGACGAACTGGCATCTGCACAATGCTGTGCAGCGAATCCACACCGTCGAGGGAGCTCCCTTTGACGGGTACGCCAATTACGGGCAGTGCCGTCATGGCCGCAACCATGCCAGGAAGGTGAGCCGCGCCGCCTGCACCGGCCACGATCACCCTGAGTCCCCGCGGCGCCGCAGACCTAGCGTACTCTACCAGTCGATCGGGCGTCCGGTGCGCAGAGACGATCGTCAGTTCGTACGGAACGCCGAAACGATCGAGGATATGTGCGGCAGGCATCATCACGGGCAAGTCCGAGTCTGAACCCATAATGACGCCGACCAAAGGATGCTTGTAAGAGAACCCCGACTTTGGTCGGGGCGCCGCGGGCGCGTGTAGATCGATATCTGCGGCGCCACCAGGAAGCCGCTCGAGCAGCGTGCGAAGACGAGCACGAATTTCCGCGTCCGAATCCGCAATCACGGTTATGTGTCCCATCTTACGGCCTTTACGGCATTCTGCCTTGCCGTAGAGGTGTACGCTCGCACCTGGGACCTCCAGAGCAAACTGTGAGAATTCGGTGATCTCGGACATGTCGTCCGAGGCGCCCAGGATATTGAGCATAGCGGCGGAGGGGACTTTGAGAGCTGTCGAGCCGATCGGGAGGGAGAGGATGGCGCGGAGGTGATTTTCGTATTGCGAGGTCTCGCATGCTTCGATGGTGTAATGGCCCGAGTTGTGTGGTCGAGGCGCGATCTCGTTGATGAGAATTTGACCTTGATGCTAATGAGCGGCGTGCGTTAATTACGATGCGGGCGTGGCGGAGACGCACCATCTGCCAGGAGAAACATTTCCACCCCATATACGCCAGCACCGCTCAGCGTTTTGACTGCCCGTTCCGCGGTCTCTTGAGCGCGCACTGAGATTTTGGAATCTCGACTTCGAAGGGGAGCAAACACAAGGTGGCAGATATTATCCTTGTGAACCGTCTCAACGACAGGATAAGAGTAAGCGTCCCCTCTCGCAGTCCGAACGACCATAACCGCGATCTCCTTCTCAAATGGCACCCACTTTTCCGCATAGAGCGGTCGCTGTCCCAGAAAATCGAGAGCGTCCTGAACCTGCGATAAATCGCGAAGCGCATAATTTCCGCGGCCGTCGTAGGCCAATGTCCTGCTTTTGAGCATCAAGGGCAGGCCGAGACTCGACGCCACATCCGAAATCCCTCGCGTCGTCGCTTCTACTTCGTGGAAGGGTGCGACGGGAATCCCGTGCGACGCGAGGTGTTCCTTCTGGCGAAACTTATCTTGTATGATCCGTACAGTCTCTGGAGCGGGGTGCACTTCTACTCTGTGCGTCTGCCGCACCTCCTCGAGCACATCCACCCCGACGTGCTCGATCTCGACTGTTAGCACGTCCACCTTTCTTGCTAGTTCCCTGATCTTTGCCGGATCCGAAAACGACCCGTCGACATGTGAGAGGTGCGGCCTCGCGGGCGCTACGATCTGCTTCGCTGGCGCGTGCGCGCCGACGTCGAGGATTACGACCGGGACATTAAGGAGGGATGCTGAGGCAGAAAGCATGCGGCCGAGCTGGCCGCCGCCTATTTAGTGGGTGACATGATGCGCGAGGAGGGGAGGGAACGTTAGGATCTGTGAGAGCGACGCGGAGGAATGAGATCTGGTCAGAAATCAGATTCGTCTGTTTTGGACTAAGAGAGGGGAGAAAATGCACCCACTCCCACCTAGAATGCCGACCGTCTGAGGGCTCATACGTTGCAGAGGTAAGAACGACGTGTCGGAAAGCAGGAGGCGGACACGGATAAAGTCTGACACGGATCAGATCTTTCGTTCCCACGCCGTCTATGCCATGCCGGGCCGGAACTACCGCTATCGGCCCGAGGTACATACAGGTGGGCATACACTTTCCTCTCTTGGAGGGATCCTGATTATACGACTTTGTATGATGTTTACCATACCCAATATCAAGTTCTTTTCCCCCAGACCCGTCCCATACACGCATATAGCTACCTAAGTCAGCACGTTGTTACATCTTACTCCTCGCACCTCAGTCTTTTGTCCCCAAGTGGCAATGCGCCTCACTAAGGTTTGTGTCCTGCACACTCTGCCAATGTGCTTATATTCTCACCCCGAAATCATTAACTTCACGATTGCGTATGGGTAGGTAAGACCTCGATCTCCTAAAGTTCTTGTTACGGGACTCAAATATTTTTGAGCCATGTAGATCCTCCGATACGATTCCGCAGGACAATGGCCAAAAACCCATGAAACCGTAGCGAGTTTGTAGACACATATCGGGATAGCCACACACGTAGTTGTCGCGGAATGTGCCGGCCAACTCAATGACGGTATCAAAACATCATCGGAGGGTGGATCAACCAAGAGAGAGACAATTTTTTGGCGATCCCATGACTAGGTGAAGGAGAACAAAGTCCACACGTTACCCTAGCAAACGGTCACTGTCACCGTGGACTACTCGTAAACGGAGTTATCTTGATAATACCACTATCATGGCTGAACACGTCGAAGAACCGAAGGACCACACCACGCGTCAACAGGTCAGTTCACCGAGGACAACCCAACGTGGATGTAAATCATGGTAATCGCTAAAACCACGACGTGACTTCTGATTTAACGTGTGATGTCTAGTACTACACCTTCGCCTCCTTCTAACCTGAACCTCTTCACGCCATCCTTAACCCCCCACGGCACCTCATCTTCCCAATGACTGATCACAATGACTGCCTGCTCTTCACCCACGCCATCGCCCCTAAGGTAAGCGCGAGCTGCGTGAATCATACTGTCATCCATGCCAGCCCATACCTCATCCAGCAGCACAAGTGGCGGGCGCCCGACAAGCGCACGCATCAAGAGCACGATGCTCTGCACGCCTGCAGGCAATCCCGCAAAGGGGCGCTGCGCGAATTCCTCCAACGATTCCTCCCTCTCCCCAGCTAAATCCTCAGCATCTGCGCCATCACGCCACGTATGGGGCCCGAGCCCACGCACGACCTCCCAGACGCGCTCAGCTCGCCACGCGCGCTCAGGCTCACTTAGCTCGCCGTGGAGGCCGACGCCAAGCCCGCGCGGGCCTAGTGGGACGAAGCCCCCGTCGAATCCTGTCGCGATCGCCTCCCACACGCTCATGTTGCGTGAACGGGGCCAGGCATTGTACAGCTCTGGGGAAACGACACCTATGCGGGCGCGGAGGTGGGTCGTTGCGTGTGTGCGGCGGGGTGCGCCGAAGAGCGTGAGCGCGGAGGTTGGAGCACGTTGGGTGTAGGATTGGGGGTGGTCGCCTGTTAGGACCGACAGAAGCGTGGTTTTTCCTGAACCTAGATTGAGAAGTGTTTGTACCTTCCTGAATTTTCTTGTAATAGTGGTTGCCAACGTACCATTCGCGCCTTGGAGATGCCAGCGATCCCCGGCACGGATAGACCAGTTGATATCTTTTAAGACCTATATGTCAACCTATCAGGTTTAGAGATATGAAGCGGAAGAATAGCATCTCACATGTCGTTCATGGTATCGCACGTTGACATTCCGCATGTCGATCAAGATGCCGGTTTCTGCGCGAGTGTTTACAACAGCCGCTAAACGAGCAGCTTCATGAGCATGGCATTTTAGCTCCTCTACGATCATTGCTCGTTCTCCGGTCTTCACGTGTCCCCCTTGGACCAAAGCAATGTGAGTGATCCACTCGGGGATTGGGTCTTGCAGGCGAAGGCCCATAATGATACGAGGGTCATTGGAGATATGAAGCGAATGGAGGAGAGAAAGCAGAGTTGGGCGCATTTTGAAATCTAGCCCGGCTAAAACGTGTCCTCGTGAGTTTGAAAATTACGTAGGAGGAAGAGAAACTAAACACGCACTCAAAGGCTCGTCGAGAAGGAGGATGTCGGGTTGCTCCAGAAGCGCTTTCACGATCCTTGCCCTTCGTGTCTGCCCATTACTGAGGGCTACCAAGGGAAGATCGAGGAGGTGTGTGAGCCCCAATTTCTCGGTCAACTCTTCGAACCTCCGCGCCCTTGCTTCCAATTTCGAAGATGCGTCCCGCTCGCTATGTGATTTATCCACGATGAAGGATTTGATAGAGTCCTGAACGAGGCCAGATTCTTCAGGAAACATACTTTGTCGCAGGGTGACGCGATCTTCGTCGCGTACAGCGCCATACCGCGCAGTGTAGTCGTAGAACGCACCGCCCGAGGCACGTGGTCGATGTGCGAAGGAGACGAAGGAGACGGCCTCGTTGACAGGACGCGACTTGAGAGAGAGCGAGGGGAGAGGTCCGCCGGGTGGTGGAGGGGATATCCGCATGTTCCCAAGGAGAGCCTACGCGTTGTCCGTGAGCGACTGGCCTCCTCCAAAATAGAGAAAGGAGGAGACATGTCGCAAGCGATGATAGACGGTGTCGATTTATAATGGCTCACCTCGAGCAACGCCGTCTTCTCGCCAGCACCGGAGCCAACAACGACCCAGCTCTCTCCATCGCGCACGGTCCAGTCGACAGCTCGGAGGACAGGCCGTGCACCATCCGGATCTCCAAATCGATAAATGTTGGCATTGGGGATGCGCACGATGCAGGAGGCCTCTGCTGTGGCTCTCAACCCGCGGTTGATGCGAGCAACCATTTTTGGTGGCGGAAACGAATCCCACCTCTACCCTACCTCAGATCGACGCGACGGGATCTGGGACTCGGTAAATACCGGGCCGGACCGCCAAACAGATGTCATGACTTTGGGTGTCGTATATTCAACTACAGTAATGAGCTATCACATCCTCACTGACGTTTCACAAACTCAAGGTGTCTGTAAGGACCCGCATCAGCCACATACTGTGACCCTTGTGATCGATGTTAACTCTGATTAGCTGCTCTTTGAGATATTCGATGGTAATCATTTCCGAGAAACATAGTTATTACTATAGTTGTTCTGGAGCACTGAATACTGAATGCTTGCATGGCCCAAGTTCACACTGGTGTGCAGAAAAGTGGCACCGCGCCTGCCTCATCCTTCCATCCCGATTCGTGCATTTTCTTTGGATCCCGACGCCATGGGTCGATGCTCCTATTCTGTCAGAGACTTGTCAGAGACAGCAATTACCTAGCTCTGTCCCTCTTACATGGTACAATCGACAGCTCGGAGGACAGTCCGCATCAAGGTCTGTATGCCATCTGAATCATCGAATAGATGAACGCTGCCATTGAGGATGCTCACGATGCAGGGGTCTGCAACGCCTCAAAGTTCATTTACATGGACTCGTAGTTTGAAGCATGGCTAGTGGAGGTGTTCAGTAGAAGGCAGCTTCAATATTAGCTGCACAGCCGTGTTGTGGCATGTTTGGGCCTCACGCGATTAAGGAGTGAAATAGGGTAAAACGGGGTTTATAACTGCAAGACTCGACAAAGAATTGATAATTGGGTATCAGCAGTTTGCTCCCTACTAGTTCAAGGTTTCGTAAATTCTGGTAGGGCCGGAGCGTGACACAGAAATATAGACCTAGAATGGTAACAGCGGGAATCATGGCAATAGCTGCATTGGGCATTATGAGAGGGTCCCATTCAGAAGAGTAACATATAGGAGATGTCAGTGGGAACTGATTGCTGAGCCACATTCAAACCAACGAAAAGGCTGGCGACGAGTCCAAGTGAAGTGAGTGCGCATAAAAGAGACCTAAAGCTTAGGTATATATGGTCAGACTCCTGAAATCCCTCTGACTCCAGAAAATGAAAGAGTTGCACACCTTGCTGATAGCCTGCACCAATCTATTCTCTAACTCTTTGCAGAACGTTTCCCCGTGCATAGTGTGTACAACCGCGCAGGTAACACATGAGATAGCATTGGGTGAGATAGTATCTGGGTCGGATGGTTTGGTATGAGCCTGTAGAGCGGACATGTACTGTTCGCGGATACTTGAAGGATTGGGGAGAGGCATTGTGAACGCCTGGTTCAATTCGGTGAGACGTTGTTCAAAAAGGCTTGTTAACCAAGATGGCAAGCACCCAGTCTGAGTCTGGATTCTCAAACCTAAGCATTCCGTATCCGTATAACATCTACCTCGGCGACGACTGTAACCATTATCATATTCAACCTCGACTGAATGTGGACGTGTATGCAAACAGTTTGTACAAGTCGTCCAAATATTGAATGGGGGAGTGCTGAGGTTGAGAAACGACTGGAAGCACGAGACGAGATTGTCTCGGCAGCGTTTGCGAAAGGCAATAAGATCCCGTAGTGCCCAGCTTTCGAATAACGGCAGCACATCACAGAGATATTCGAATGTCATCGGGTAATCCAGCGTCAGGCGGGCCGAGACTTCTCTTTCAGATGGGAGCCTTTCACTGCTCGCGATGGCGTAAGCACGGAAGGCTGCCGTCCCAGTTGCCGTAGGGAATTTTCCATTTTGGATCTCTGTGTGGATGCGAGACTCGATGCCGGCCATGTCGTACTTCTGTGAGGCTGCAAGTAGCATCAAAGATTTGTCGTAGGAGGAAGGCATCACAGAAGAAGTTGGGTACAGCATTGTGAGAAGACTATTCAGAACTTCCGCATCTTCGGGTAGGCGTACTACTCGAAGCCCGTCGACAACTTCGTCGTCGTCGGGTTGGGGAAGAGAAAACAAGTCACTGAAGAATGGCGACGATAGGGATAATACCAACTTGTGGACACGGAAGTTGACCCGGTCACAAGATTGAATGACTATATCGGCATCTGACATGTCCAAGTGATTGGGCAGGGGTGAAGCATGCGGCGGGAGAAGAGGACGTGTACTATTTTGAGGCCCTCCCAGGATAGCGATATTTGATTTGGCCTATAGAAGCTTTTTGGTTATCACCAGTATCCCATAGTTTCGTAGCCCGTCAACACTCACCTTGGTCATACAACCCTGAACAACAACGGTCAGCGCCATCCAAAAAGCCTCTATTGCTTGGTTAGGTATATTTGCGCATTTGCATTGAAGTGACCGGGTATGGCGTGATAGCGACAAGTGAAATTCGATGGCATTGAAGAGAGCCGGAGATTCCGCTATGGACATAATGTAGCTATCCAGCCATGAAGGTATATCGTGATTGCAAAGTCGAGAGGACATTGCACTGGGTATCCCAGTCGTGTTGAACGCCGTAAGATCCTGTGCTAGGTGAGCTCGTACGCCCTGGTGGTACTTCCAGAGTTCATGAATATACACCCCCGGCATGGTACCAAGCTCGCCTTCTAAATCCTCGAGCGTGAACGAGAAAGTCAATGTGGAACGTGCGGCTTGAAGTGCCTCCTCACGAAGTCCATACGTCTGCGCAAGCGAGTAAACTTGGAATGCCGTCTCCGGACGAATAAATGGCGAATCCTGTGACGAAAGGACGGCTCGAATGTGCCTCAGAATGGCGTCCATCTTGTACTTTTGAGCCGCCGAGAGAAGAATCATAGTCTGTTCGATGGTTGAGGGCAGGACTGGAAGCATGGGAATGATGAAAGTGAGAAGACTGGAATGGGTGGCACCGCTATCAGACAGTTGGACAGATGGAAGGGATGCAGTGGCATTCGCAGCATGTGAACTCAAAGCGGATTGGATGGGATCCCGGAGGACAGGAGAGACCTTGATGATATAGAGTTTCAGCACTCGAAATTCGCGGTGGTCGCAGGAACGAAGAATGATATCGGCGTCGGGATCGTCAAAGAGTTGGTTCTCTACGATTTCATCTGAGCTGGCTGGCAGCAGGGATGGGTCATCGGCAGTCTGAATGGACATTGCTAAATGAATATATTGAGCTGTGAGAGTGCGAGCGAGGGGTTGCGGGGAAAACGTGTCCGCAGTCCTCGAGGCCTCGAGCCTCGAGGTTTTGTGTTTGCCATGCGTTTCCATGCGATCGGGATTGTTCGTACGTACCGGGCCGGTAGCCGTTATCCTAGGCTGTAGCGCCGTGCCAGCCGTATACCCACCAATATTTGCACTCCCTGAAAATCCCCTCCCTCTCTTTAACCTTCCATCGTGAACTCACAGGGTTGTCCCCTTCGGATATGTACTACACAATCCCGGACATTTTTGGGGGCATAATGCCATTATTAGTTATTCAGTAACAGAATATTTGCATGGCTCAAGTTCAAGTTCACACAGGTATCCAAAAAGGAAGTGGCACCACGTCGTATTCGCCTCAGTCTTCCATCCGGATTCGTGCCAACTCATTCTCACATGGTACAATATACAGCTCGGGGCACAGGCTGTATGACATCTGATTCCCCGAATCTACAAACGCTGCCATTGGGGATGCGCGCGATGCAGGAGTCAGCCACGCACTCAGAATTTATTTGCATGACTCGTAACTAAAGTCGTTAAAGCATGGCTGGTACAGTTGTTCAGTGGAATGCTAGTTCAATGACAGCTGCACAGCCATATCATGGTATATAAAGCCCTTGTGATCAAGAAGTGAAACGGGGCGAAACAGGGTTTATAACTGCAGGAATCGACGAAGAATTGACAATTGTGTAACGACTACCGGGATAATGTTTCGTAAATTCTGGTGAGATTGGGACGTGACACATAATATAGACCTAGAATCGTAACTGCGATAACCATGGCACCCTGCTCTATGTAGAGGGACTCGTTCAAAGGAGTAACAAATGGGAGGAGTCAGTCGGAATTAATCATCGGGCCAGATCTAAGTCAATGAAAAGGCTAGCGATGCATCAAAGTGAAGCGAGTGTGAGTGCACGTAGAAGTACCTAAAGCTTGAGCGAATGATTAAACTCCCTTCCTCTGAGTCCAGGAGATTAAGGAGCCACGCACCTTGCTGATGGCCTGCACCAATCTGTCTTCTAACTCTTTACAAAACATCTCCCCACTCATAGCGTGTACAACCGCGCAGGTAATGCATGAGATTATACTGGATGATTTGGTATGAGCCTGTAGAGCAGACATGTACTGCTCGCGGAGACTTGAAGGGTTGGGGAGAGGCATTGTGAACGCCTGGTTCAATTCGGTGAGACGTTGTTGAAAAAGGTTGGTTAACCAAGATGGTGAACACCCAGTCTGGGTCTGGATACTAAAACCTGGGCATGTATATGATCTATATCCGTAATCGTTATACCCGTATGAACTTGAGCTTGAGTGTGTATGTGAACACGATTTCAAGTCTGTACAAGCCATCCAAATATCAAATGGGGGAGTGGTGAAATTAAGAAACGACTGGAAGCACGAGACAAGATTGTCCCGGCAGCGTTTCCGAAAAGCAATAAGATCCCGTAGTGCCCAGCTTTCGAATAATGGCAGCACGTCGCAGAGATATTCGAATGTCATCGGGAAATCCAAAGTAAGGCGCGCCGAGGTTTCTCTTTCAGATGGGAGCCCTCCACTGCTCGCGATGGCGTAAGCACGAAACGTTGCCGTCCCAGTTTCCGTAGGAAACTTTCTACTTTGGATCTCTGCGCGGATGCGGGACTGGATACTGACCATGTCGTACTTCTGTGAGGCCGCGAGTAACATCAATGATTTGTCGTAGGACGTAGGCACCACAGAAGGAATTGGGTACAGCATTGTGAGAAGACTATTCAGCACTTCCGCGTCTTCGGGTAGGCACACCACTCGAAGCCCGTCGACAACTTCGTCGTCGTCGGGCTGGGGAAGAGAAAACAGGTCACTGAAGAATGGCGACGATAGGGATAATGCGGACTTGTGCACGCGGAATTTAACGAGGTCGCATGATTGAATGATGATGTCGGGGTCAGACATATCGACAGGGTCGGGCAGAGGTGAAGCGTGCTGCGGACTGATAGAACTAGCACCATCTTGATGTCCTCCCAAGATCACCATAACCGATCCGGCCTATAGAAGAGTTCTAATTATTAGCGGTATTATATGGTTTTGGTAAAAATTGACACTTACCTTTGTCATACAACCATGAACAACATTAGTTAGCGCAATCCAAAGAGCATGTATTGCTTTGCTAGGTATATTTGCGCATCCACATTGACAGTTGGCATTTATATGGCGTGACAAAGACATGTAGAATTCGGCGTAATTGAAGAGTGCTGGGGACTTTGATACGGAATCAATGTATTCACCTAGCCAAGGTGGTGGTGTAGAATTGTTACAGGGTCGACCGATCTTTTCACGAGGTACATCGGACGTAGTGAAGGCTGTAAGATCCTGCACTAGATGCGCTCGAACGCTCTGGTGGTACATCCAGAGTTCGCGAATGTGAACCCCGGTAATGGTACCAAGTTCTCCTTCCAAATCCTCAAGCGTGAATGAGAATGTCAGCGCTGAGCGTGCCGCTTGAAGTGCCTCCTCACGAAGTCCATACGTCTGCGCAAGCGAGTAAACTTGGAAAGCAGTCTCCGGACGAATAAATGGTGGATCCTGTGACGAAAGAACGGCTCGAATGTGCCTCAGAATAGCATCCATCTTGTACTTTTGAGCCGCCGACAGAAGAATCATGGTCTGTTCGACGGTTGAGGGCGGGATGGAAAGCATGGGGATGATGAAAGTGAGAAGACTGGAAAGGGTGGCACCGCTATCAGATAGTTGAACGGACGGAAGAGATGAGGTGGCATTCGCAGCATGTGAACTCGAAGCGGCTTGGATGAGATCCCGGAGGACAGGAGAGACCTTGATAACATAGAGCTTGAGCACTCGAAATTCGCGGCGGTCGCAGGAACGAAGAATGAAGTCGGCATCAGGATCGTCAAAGAGTTGGTTCTCTACAATTTCATCTGAGCTAGCTGGCGGTAAGGATGGTTCGTCCGTCTGAGTAGACATTGTTGAGGGAATATACTGTGTGGTGAAGGAGAGAGCGAGGGTGAGGGGCAAGCATGTCCTCAGTCCTCGCGCAGTCCTCGAGGCCTTGAGGTCAGTCACTGTTTCATGTTTATGTTTTGTTATTTCCTTATTCGCATCATACAGTACCTACCGGACCGGTAGCCGTTGTCTGGCCGTATATCTTATCGATACTTACTCATTTATCCTTAGCTACGCTCCCCAGAAATTTCCCTCCGCTTTCTACATTATTCAAGACGCCTCTTGGCGTAGTTTACAATCTTGTGCTTTATTTGTGCACACCAGGACTGGGGTATGTTGTTCTTCCTTTACATTGTAGTGTATTCCCTGTATTCACTCCACTCAGAACGGGGCTTCTATCCTGACAGGTGAATGCCAAATAGCCTTGTGCTTCATTTGTACACCCATTCTCTCGATATCTTACGGGCTCACTCGCAAATTCCCCATACATCTTGTTATAATCGGCTCAAGGTAAAGACAAAATGGCGGAGATAATACCGTACTGTAGGGCAACATCGCTTACGTCTGATTCAGTCAGTTTTCCAAGGTGTACTTGTTTCGTTTATCTGGCCAATATGCGATCGAAATAGTTGGAACGTCTTGAAATCGTCCATCCAGTTCAAGGCCTAGTTGCCAATGGCAATTAGTATTCACCCACATGCAGACACTGGCAGTCATGCACCATCGGCATTGTCGATTCCAACGTATGTTCTCACGTATTATCCTGATATTCAGTTGTGTTGACCTAATCAAATTCGGCACACTTGAACGTGGTGGTGGCAGAAATAGTTTAGATCGATGCGACGTGACCTCGGGCTCGGCAGGCACCGGGCCGTCATACTCGGAGGGCTCCGATGACCAACGCCCATGTCACTCGCTCCTGCTCATGCTACGTCTTGCTGCAACGATTAGCCACGACGTACCTACTGATGTCCCACAAGATCAAGGGATCTGTAAGGGCCTACATCATATGCCTACCGTAACCTTGATGATCGATATTATCGCTAATCACCCGCCCTTTGAGATATTCGATGACAATCCACAACATTTCCGAGAATCGAATTATTAGTACGGAATGTTGGCATTGGTCAAGCTCACACAGGTGTGCAGAAAGTAGCACAAGCCGTGTTTGCCTCGTTCTTCCATTCAGATTTGTGTATTTTCTCGGGACCCCGACGCCTTGGGTTGATGTTCCTATCTCGTCAGAGACATCAACCGCGCAGCTCCCTCCCTCTTTCATGGCACAATCGACAGCTCATAGGACAGTCCGTATGCCATCTGAACCGCCGAATCGATAAATGCCCCCATGGAGTCGGAATTTACGACATGGCTGGTAGAGGTGTTCAGTAGAGGGCAGGTCCGATGAGAGCTGGACAGCCATGCTGTGGCATATTAGGGCTTCATGCGATCAAGAATTGGAAAGGGGTAAAACAGTGTTTATATCTGCAAGAATAAACGAAGAATTGAGAATCGGGCGAAGACAGATTTCTCACTGGCACAAAGTTTCGTCAATTCAGGTAAAGTTGGAAGGTGACACATTAATATAGACCTAGAATAGTGACTGCGATGATAATCGCAATAGCTCCCCGAGCGCTATGAGAGGGACTCATTCAGAAGAGAAGAAAATGGGAGAATTCAGCGTGAATTTATCGTCGAGCCACATCCGAGTCAATGAAAAGGATGGCGGTGAGTCCAGGTGAAGTGAGTGCATACTTCTACAGCTTGGGTGAATGGTCAGACTTCCGAAATTCCTCCGAGTCCAGAAAATGAAAGAGTTCCGCACCTCGCTGATGGCCTGCACCAATCTATTCTCTAACTCTTCGCAGAACGTCTCCCCGTGCATAGCGTGTACAACTGCGCAGGTGATACATGAGATACTATCGGATGACTTGGTATGAGCCTGTAGAGCGGACATGTACTGCTCGCGAATAGTTGAAGGGTTTGGGAGAGGCATTGTAAACGCCTGGCTTAAGTCGGTGAGGCGTTGTTGAAAGAGGCTGATTAACCAAGGTGGGGAGTACCCAGTCTGAGTGCGGGTACTAAAACCTGAGCATGTATACGAGTAGCTGTAACCATTATATCCAAATGGATGTGACTGTGCATGCAAACAATCAGTACAAGCCATCCAAATATCAAATGGGGGAATGTCGAAATTGAGAAATGACTGGAAGCACGAGACAAGATTGTCTCGGCAGCGTTTCCGAAAGGCAATTAGATCCCGTAGTGCCCAGCTCTCGAATAACGGCAGCACATCACAGAGATATTCAAATGTCATCGGGAAATCCAAAGTAAGGCGGGCCCAGGTTTCTCTTTCAGACGGGAGCCCTTCACTGCTCGCGATGGCGTAAGCACGAAACGCTGCCGTCCCAGTTGCCGTAGGAAATTTTCTACTTTGGATCTCTGTGCGGATGCGGGACTGGATGCTGACCATGTCGTACTTCTGAGAGGCTGCGAGTAATATCAATGATTTGTCGTAGGACGTAGGCATCACAGAAGGAATTGGATACATCATTGTGAGAAGACTATTCAGTATTTCCGCGTCCTCGGGTATGCGCACTACTCGAAGCCCATCGACAACTTCGTCGTCCTCGGGTTGGGGAAGAGAAAACAAGTCACTGAAGAATGGCGACGATATGGATAATACTGACTTGTGGACGCGAAAGTTGACTAGGTCGCAAGATTGAATGACGATGTCGGGGTCAGACATATCCACATGATCAGCCGGAGGCGAAGCGTGCTGCGGACTGATAGAACTAATAGAATCATCTTGAAGACCTCCATGGATGACCATACCCGATCCGGCCTAGAGAAGCATTCTAATTGTTAGCGGTATCATACGGCTGTGTTAAAAATTGACACTTGCCTTTGTCATACAACCATGAACAACATCAGTTAGCGCCATCCAAAGAGCGTGTATTGCTTTGCTAGGTATATTTGCGCATCCACATTGGGAAGGCTGGGAATTTATATGGCGTGACAAAGACATGTAGAATTCAGGGCAATCGAAGAGAGCTGGAAATTTTGATACGGAATCAATGTATTCACCTAGCCAAGGTGGTGTAGGTGTGCCATTGTTGCAAGGTTGACCGATGTTTTCACGAGGTACATCGGACGTATCGAAGGCCGGAAGATCCTGCGCTAGATGCGCCCGAACGCTCTGGTGGTACTTCCAGAGTTCGCCAATATGAACCCCGGAAATGGTACCAAGTTCTCCTTCCAAATCCTCAAGCGTGAATGAGAATGTCAGTGCTGAGCGTGCCGCTTGAAGTGCCTCCTCGCGAAGTCCATACGTTTGCGCGAGCGAGTATGCTTGAAACGCATTCTCTGGACGAATACATGGCGGATCATGTGACGAAAGGACGAGTCGAATGTGCTTCAGAATGGTGTCCATCTGGTACTTTTGAGCTGCCGAGAGAAGAACCATGATTTGCTCGATGGTCGAGGGCAGGACAGGAAGCATGGGAACGATGAAAGTGAGGAGACTGGAAAGGGTTGCGCCTCTATCAGACAGTTGGACGGATGGAAGAGACGCGGTGGCATTTGCAGCGCTGGTATGTGGACTCGAAGCGGATTGGATGAGACCCCGGAGGACAGGGGAGACCTTGATAATATAGAGCTTGAGCACTCGAAATTCGCGGTGGTCGCAGGAACGCAGAATGATATCGGCATCGGTATCGTCAAAGGGCTGATTCTCTAAGATTTCATCTGAACTAACTGGTGGTGAGGATGGCTCATCGTCTGTCTGGGTGGACATTGTGATCAACTAGCAAAGACGTCCGATCCATTCAGTATTTGTACTTGTTTCGCTCATCCCAACGATAGACAGTTGCCACTCATGTTGCCAGTGATAATCATGCAACGATCGGCTTCATCGGTGCCAGTGTATGTCGGCTTGCTTGAGTTCGGCACTGTATATTGCCTCGGCCGCTTCATCGAGCAACCATTTTTGGAGACGGAAACAGTTCCACCTCATCTCGGTCTTGGACAGGGCCGCCAAACAAATACACGCGATGACCCCTGATGGTCTCCTAAACTCGTCCTCACCACCCATGTCCACTCGCTCCGGTATCCTTCATTAGGTATGTGTAACAATGACTGGTCAAGACTCTACTGATTTTCCACAAAGCCAAGGTTCCTGTTCGGACACACAGCAGTCGCTTACCATGACCTCGACGATCGACAGGCTCCCTAATGAGCTGCTCTTGGAAATATTCGATGCCTATAGACAACACTTTCGAGGCCACGACGCGGATTACGAGATGCATTGGAACAGAAAGCTCGCATGGTTCAAGCTCACGCACGTGTGCAGAAAGTGGCGTTGTGTCATGTTTGCATCATCCTCCCGTCTGGATTTATGCCTTGTCTTGACATTGCGACATGGAGGCCACATGAAGACGATCATGTCATCTCGTCTCCCACCCTTGCCGATCGTCATAGACTACTATGACTGCTGTCCAACCCCAAAGGACGTTAGTCGCTTGCTATCCGCATTGAGACGCAACGATCGCGTGCGCAAGATCGTCTTGATAGGGGAAGAGCCCGAGTTCGCCAAGTTCTTCAAGGAGACCAAACGCTCCTTTCCCATACTGGAAAGCCTCCAACTTCGCCGTAGACACGATCATACATTAGAACTTCCTACCAAATTCCTCGGAGGGTCTACCCCGCATCTGCAATGTCTCAACATGGACTCCGTCCTTTTCGACTCCATTGCACAAATCTTATCGTCCGCAACGGCACTCGTTGAACTCTCTTTGGGATTGGACACCGCCTTTGGCAAATCCTCAGAAGACTCGCTTCTCGCCTATCTACAAGCGATGCCTTGCCTGCGCCACCTTCAGCTCAGGATATCACGTAAGTCAATCGACGGCTTGGTACATCCCACGAACCCCGAAGACGTTGTCCTTCTTTCCAAGCTGATGGATTTCCGGTATTATGGCCCTAGTGTAGCCTTGAACGCTCTCATAGGCGGGCTGGGGGCTCCATCCCTCCACGGTCTCTGCATCATGCTCGACGATTGGGTCGCATCCCCGATTTCTCACCTTGCTCGGTTTGTCGACGACGTGGATAAAAATTTTCACTCTGTTCAATTGGCCTTTGGTGGAGCAAAATCCCGAATCTCATTGCTGACCAAGTCGAAACCCATCAATCTCAAAGAGCCGCCTTTCATGTTTCATTCCCTATGTCAACAGGACTTGATCATGGGAATGAGCAACGAGCTTTCCGCGAAGCTCGCCACCGTGAAGGAGCTCCTCGTCGCATTCGAGCTTGACCGGGACACCCCATTGCATGACGATGATATGTGGCGGAGTTTCCTTCAGTTATTCCCCAGTGTCAAGGTCATCCGGTTGGAAAGGGACGCCGTTCTCACCATTGCAGATTCTCTCCGCCCGACGGACGGAGGCTCCGAGCTTGATCCCCAAAATATCTTACCGTCGCTGAAAGAAATAGAACTTCGTGACGACAATCACACCATACAGAACGCTCGCAAGGGTGAACTTGAGGAGGAACTGGCGGCATTCCAGCCATTCGCCTCTGCGCGGGCAAAGGCTCGTCGACCCATAAAGATCTACCGGAGTGTGACGGCCTTGACGAGCTTGAAGTCTCTCGAGTCATGGCAAAACGAATAAGTGAGCGCTCTGTCGCCGCCTACGATGGGGGTAACGAAGTCGAGAGGGCCAGTAGCAGCCATGATCGTCCATCTCTGAACTTTCACCCGAACAATTAGTTGACCTTTTTTCTGTAGCGTTATACGTACTGTATGGTTGTGTTCTGCCGGCAACGTCACCATAGGGACTTTATTGATGATCTTCTGCATAACGCCACCATGATGATGTGTGATAATCGATGTAGAACGTTAAACGCCCAGAGCGGCTATAATATCATACGCGCTTGCGTCTCACCGCAGTCGTAAGCGGACATGCCCATTTCCCCTTCCACGCTACACTCCATTTTCTCGTTTCGCACAGGCTCTACGACAGTTTTCGCATCACTCCTCTACCTCGTCATATTCATTTCCCTCTACATAACTCAAAGTGGCCCCTCGGTCCCTCCTGTTCAAACACAGCATGCCTTGGGTTTGAATCTCGAGCATGCATACCGCGACCTCCATGTGGTGAGTTTACCGACTCATGCAGTATGCAGCATTGCCATGGCCTTTGTTCTCTCTATCCATAGATCGCAGACCGTCCTCACCCTTACAACTCTCGTCAAAACGACATCGTACGCGATTTCTTGTTGGAAAGAGTACGAGACATAGCAACAGGACACGATTTCATCCACGTCGTCGATGACGTCCAAACGAACGCGGCATTCGTTGCTTCGGTTTCCACAAACAGCTCAAAAGCTGTGTATTTCCAAGGAAACAACATTCTCGTGAAAGTTGATGGCTTAAATCATGGGAGGGAACGTAAGCAGAATCTAAAAGACTTTTTTGTTTTGTTTTCATAGCTGAATTGGCTTCTACGACTACCATAGATGATGCCGTGTTGTTCTCGGCCCATTTCGATTCGGTCTCGACAGCTCCCGGAGCTACTGACGACGGCATGAGTATCGTGGCGCTTGTCCAAATGATCGAGTTTCTATCCAAGAACCGCCCTCGACGGACGGCAATATTCAACCTCAACAACGGGGAAGAGGATGGGCTTCATGGCGCGCAGGCGTGCGTGCCTTCTATGCTCCTGTTCTCATCCCTTCGTTCTGACCTCTTGTTCGACAGATTCTTGCGGCACCCATGGTCCAACTTGACATCGACATTTCTCAACTTTGAAGGTGCTGGTGCTGGCGGGTACGTTCGTTCCATGCTGCCCATGTCGTCTCTGCCTATCCATCTCGACGCGAGCCATTCTCTCCAGTCGCCCCTTCCTCTTCCGATCAACGTCGTACGACATCATCCAGGCCTTCCGCGCTGCACCCCATATCCATGCCGATGCCCTTTCTCAAGACGCTTGGAATCGAGGCGTTATCCGGTCAGATACGGATTACTCCGTCTACTCTGCCCCTCGGGCCCGGGACGTTTCCAAGGGCCGTGCAGGAAATGATACGATGGCAAATGCCACCCACGGATATCAAGGCCCCGGGGGTGGCATGCAGGGCGCGGACGTCGCCTTTTATCGGTCGCGATCGCAGTATCATACTATGGACGACACGATCCGCGGAATGGGCTCTGGGGGTGCGCGGAGGTCACTCTGGACGTTGATGGAACTGTTGCGCTTTGTGGGCGACAATATCCTCAACACCAAGGCTGAAAGCAGCCCGAGCGATAGGACCGAAAGTCCCGTCTATTTTGAACGTAGGTAACCCTCTAAATCGATCGACCCTAGGACGACTTCATGTATTTTGACTCAGTATTTGGCGTTCATCTCATCGCCTTCCGCCTCCGCGTGGTGGTGGTCTCCAAGATAGTCCTCCTTTCTGTGGGCCCCGTCCTCCTTGCAAGTCTCGGTTATTACCTCTTTCAGCAGTCGGCTATATCTACTGCCTCACCTTCGCGCATTGGATGGCCCGCGAATTTCCGTGGATATGGCCGGTTCTGGCTAGCCCTTATTCTGGGAGCTGGCGCTCAAACTGGACTGGTTGTCAGTGTTCTGAAGTTGAATCCCAACGTGCGTAGAACAGATTGTTCCTCGTCGTCGCAGCACTGACCCTGTAGTAGACGGCCCATAGTCATCCGGTAGCCACATGTCTTTCGGCACTCACTTTGGCCTACCTGGCCTTGGCCATTCCGCTTCAGGTTGCCCAGCGTGTACGTCCCATTCCCCCTGGCCAGCAACGAATCATCATTCTGGTTGAGCTTTACGTGCTTACCTGGTTCCTACTTATCGGCGCAACAATCCTGGCGCAACGAATAAACATACTGGGGTTATACTGGATCGCGCTCTGGAATGCGTCCTTACTGGTTGCGGTGATACTCGCAATATTAGAGGGCTTGTGGACTGGTAGGAATGCAAGTCAGGTAGTCCTTCCTCTAGAGGAGAGCGAAGGCGAGCAAGTGGTCCAGCCCGGAGAGCAACAAGAGACTGAAGATTCGGAGACCACGCCCTTACTTCAACACCATGCTCCCTCAACAAATAGTTCGCCAGCACGAGATGAAGGGACAGAGGATAAGGCGTATTTCTGGTGGATATTCCAGTTCATCTTATGCACAACAGCACCTGTGCTGAATTTGGCCACCATTTACTCGATCTGGTTGGGTGCAATGCCACAGACAATTCCTGATGGAGGTTGGGTAGGCATAGGTACGTGCTACTCGGCATTGCTGTTATATTCGCTTACAAATTTTATGCGGACAGTGTATGCGCCAATCTCGTTACTATCTTTCCTTATTCTTCTGCCATTGGCCCCCTTCGTGCACAAAGCTCACCGTTTGCTTACCGTCGTCATCCTTCTCGTCTTCATCGTGTCGACCACATTTGTCTGGGTCGCATCTCCCTTCAACCCGAACACTCGCCTCAAGGTATTTTTTGCACACAAAGTCGAGCTCACCAATGTGACCGGAGCAATCTCGCGGCCGAAGCTAACGCGGGCCGTGACGCAACTAAACATCATTGAGGGCTACGGCCCACGCCTGTTGGCTACCCTCCCGTCATCGTGGCCTAGCGTTGACGAGGATGGCGTCCAGTGCAAAGCGGGCAAGTTTCTCTCTGGCCTTACGACGTGCGAATGGCCCGTCCCACGTGCGCTGCAACCATCAATTCCTGGCGCTCAAAGGCACGGCGAGGACGCATGGATCATTGGGAAAGTCACGCGCCTCGGATCTACCTCGCTCCGGGTCGAGATCGAAGGGGTCCAGACACGGGCGTGTAGAATCTACGTCGACAGCCACGCAATTAGACGCTACCGTGCGCGTACCCTCCCGGCAGATGAAGGTAACGACAGCGAGGGTGGCAAGCCCATGCCGTGGACCAGTTTCGAGGTACCTGCGGAGACTAAGAGGGCCGACGTGTTGAGGCTGTGGGCGCGTGGGTGGGGTTCGAAGTTCGAAGTCGAACTGGACGTTGATGCGGATGCGGATGATGCGGGCGGAGAGGGAGAAGGACAGGGGGAAATTGCCGGCCGATTATCGTGTTTGTGGAACGATGGGCCAGGCGGGGCACGGATCCCAGCACTCGAGGAAGCGCGCGGGTTCTTGCCATCGTGGGTCGCAATCACGAAGGCTGCGGATGGATTGGTCGAGGCATCGAGCGGGTTTGTGCTGCGTGAGGAGTGATTCTATGGTTACTGCGGGTATCATGTAGAGGTCATATGTGCTATTACGTGACGTATAGGCGCTCATGGGTCCGTGAAGGTCCCCGCTTTGCCTGCCTTTTTCTCATGTCTGTTCCCTTATCATGATTTAACCAGCTGTGATCTTGCCTTTATCGTGGTGGCTTTTCGCAGCCGCAGCCTTGAATTCGTAAGGCCACCGGCGTTATTTGTCCCTGTCTCGGGTTCAAAGGGACCCTCGTTCTTTCATCGAACAACGTCCAAATAGCAAGTTAAAAGAGTCGCCGCCTTCCACCGTCCTTCTTTCTTCCTTACTCCCACCACCTCTTCCTCTCCTCTCCCCTCCCTCATCTTCTCGTATAGTACTGTCAAGTCCTCCAAAGCCATCCCACCAAATCTCGCGACAAAGTTCATAGGCTCAGTTCTGGTCCCGTGCGTTTTGCAGCCGCCACCGGCACCAGCACCAGCACCAGCACCAGCAACAACAGCAACAGCAGCAAGCGATAATGCCGAAACGCATACCGACGCCGCCACCACCGGACGACGAACCGCGGTATTTGACGGTCGTCCACCCTTATCCACTCAATGCAAACATGATGATACACGCGGACCGACGCACGCTCGCACTCTGGCTGGCGTGCTGTACGGGATCCGAAGTCTTGTTGGCAATGTACTACAAGCCCGCCGTGAGTCTTTTCTTTCATGTGCCACCTACCTTGGGCGAGCAAGCGGCGTGCCATCGGCATCGAGGGATGCACTTGCCCGATATAGTTGTCGTTCTCGAAAGATGGCGATTGCTGATGATGTACGTAACGCCGCACGGGATTTCCTTCAGTCCCCAGGAATGGTCATCATCGAGGTCGATCGGGACTTCGATCGGTTCGATGAGCTCTTGGGGTTGCACTCTTGGTCGAAATTTCTGTCGAGGCCGACCGAGGAAGAAAACGATAAAGAATCAAAGGTCTTCTGGTGCCATTACAACTCAGGGCGGTTGGTCCAGAAGAATGGTGGGTCCCTTGTCCCTGTCAAGTACGCCGTGGCCGGTGCTGACCGCGATCCCGAACGCCCTTTGCATATATAGGATGGAAGCGTGTAGATATTGAAGAACATTGGTTCAAGGGCTGGAGCCCTAACAACACGTGAGTAGCAATATGCTGTGTTTGTTATGCGCAGCGTTCACGCAGTTTGTATGTTTTCCAGTAAGATCAAGTTCCCATACCCGAAGACTGTATGGTGCGATGTGCCCTCAGAAGCAAAGACGGGCGTACCTTTGTGTCGCCCCCTCCCCAAGGCACAATTTCCCGCTCCTCCTCCGAAGCCGCCACCCGTAGGTATGTATTGATTTGCCCCGCATTTCGTCTCCCACCTCGTAACGCTTTTGGTTTGATACCGTTGCTACAGTCGGGTCCGCGGAATGGAATCATGCTAAAAGCAGCGACACTTCATCATCAGTTGCCACGCCGTCATCGAAGAGGAGAGGGGACAGAAGCATCGCGCCAAGCGATAGCGTCTCGATGATTTCAGGGGTGAGCTCTAGTTCCGGAGGCACTCAATCGGCTCGACCCTCTACCGCATCCACTGTGTCGACAGCTTGGCGGATGGCCGAGTACCGTACCAGGCAAGAAGCGTGTACGTGTCCACAGTATTTTTATCTGGGGACGCGCAGGTACTAATTCTGCCTCATCGCTTTCTAGCGAGCCGTGGTCCTCGCTCCATCGCTTCTGTCACATCACCCCCAGGTTCCCGCGCTCCCAGCACTATCAGCGGCGGTAATGGGAGCCGTTCTCATTCGTCGAGGGGTTCCGTTGGCCCACCAGCTAGGCCCCCCGGGCTCAACCTACAGTACAATCGATTTGATTGGGGCGACGAGGTCGACCGCTTCGAAGCGGAGCGTGAAGATGAGCTCACTACACCGCCAGCTAGTAGGGCCTCTTTCAATTCGGGGCTACGTGGATCCAACGCCCCCCGCCGCTACATCCCGGATCCGGAAGGTCCCATCGACCCCGACCAGGATTATGAGTACGAAGAGGACGACAAACCCCGGCGTTCGATAGCAGACGCAATGAAGGCCGTGTTCGACGGTGACTCTGATGAAGAAGTGACACTGGCACGCGACTGGGACGATACCCAGGAGTTGGTGGACAATCGCGACCCGTGGAATGGATACGATGCGCCCAGATGGGAAAAGCCCGTCAAAATCCCTAGAAAAGGTGGGGAAGAATGGGAATGCCCTGACCATGGGTCGCTGTGCAGCCCGGGTATTTGCAAGGTACGCGCGCGTGTCGAGCTTGAAAGGCGCTGGGAGAAGGAACGTGAAGATAGGGAAGAGAAGAAGAGAGAGAAGAAAGAGAAGCAGGAGAGAAAAAGAATCAAGCAAGAAATGAAACTTGCGAGGGAAGAGGGTCGCGAGTTCTCATTCCATGATCTTCCACCGCATTTCTCGAATGTGAACTGGGGACGGGACAGCGACAGCAGCGGCAACAGCAGCGATGGCAACAGCGCCCGCGGCGAGAGAGGTAACCAGGGTGCGTTATCAATTGTGACCGAAAGCCTGCTGTAACCAAATTCTCAACAGGCTCACACACGGATACCGAGAGTTGTGCTCGTCCACCAGCAGGCCTCGACGGAGAAGATATGTATGCAACTAGGCCACCTTGGGATGACGATGATGATGACGACGTTGACAAGCCCAAGATCACCGTAAACATGGGACCCAGCGCTCCATCTGTCACCACTTCAGATTACGACGAGAGAGGGCGGTGCCCTCCTCCACTCCTGGGTGACGACGCGCGTAGCGTCAAGAGCTCGTCGACTGTCAGCACCAACATAAAAGGTAGCAAAAGCAACGTCTCGCGGGGCACGGCTGCCAGCCGCCAGCCGCCCGGAAATCCACGCAGCGCAGCAACTGTCCGATCCGCCACCTCGTCTGCATGGGGCGAAGCACCAGCTGGTTCCCAGTCGCCTGCACCTGGACAGCGCAATTCCACTTCGGACGCGCGCAGCGCAGCAAGCTCTCACCCTCCGGCTCCGTCTGTTAGCAAGCAGACCTCTGGCGACGATGATGTCGCCGACACCCAGTCGTCTGGACAGCGCAAGTCCGTTCGGGATACGCGCAGCGTCGCGAGCTCTCGCGCTCCAGCCCTATCTACGAGAAATGAGCAAGCCTCTCAGAGCGATGACGACACCGACACCCGGTCAATCCCATCTGGACAACGTCAGCCAGCAGGTAAATTGTGCAGCCCGAGCGTCGGTATTGCACCTTCGTCTGTAGGCAGCGAACGACGCACTGGTTCCTACGCGGATTCCATATCCCGGACTTCTAGCTCAACCAGTCAGCGCGGGCCCGAGAGGGATTCCCACGGCTCCACGACCTTGTACAATACCGCCCGCAGTTTTACATCAACCAGCGCTCGTACTGCCGTTTCGTCCGATTCGGCTCCTCCTGAGGGAGGGTTCCCCACGTTTCATGATACGGAGTGGGGGGACACGATTACCGCAGCTCAATATAGGCTTAGCACGCGTCGTGGGAAGAAGGAATCGGATGGAGATGTAGGGAGCGACGAGGCCTCCGCCTCCGAAACGGATATGAAGACTAATCGAAGCGGACAGAACGCCACAGGATCTGGCAAGAAATATAAGGGCTGGACCAAGGGAAGAGGTAGCAAGAACAAGTTTGCGGCGAAAAGAGGTGGCACGCCCAAGCAACCTCAGTCTGATGCGCTCTCGGTTGCGATGGGTATTGACCTTCCAGCCGGTGGCCCTGGTTCTAAGTGGGGCGATGCTAACGATGAGTGGTGAAGGGGAAGGGAAACTGGTTCTCTTGTTCAGAAAATGCAATTATCGTCATATATCTTGTCAAGATACACCAAAGCGTGGTAGGTCGTGGAAGGTGACCTGTCTATCTATTAAGACGACGAGTTGTTGTACATAGTCATTACGATGCATGCCATGTAAGCAATAAAGACTCGGTATCTCGGATAGCGGTAAATAACACAGTTCACGGTATTGTGACAAAGGACCTACTGGACTTTTGCCCGCAGCCGTGTCAGAAAAAGACACGTCCGTTAGTTGCGCATGTGCAGCGCTTAGGCTCCGCGACTCGAACGCGAAATGGAAATCGGGAATCGAGCGCCCGCATGGGATGCGCCCGCGTACTTATCGCGGCCACTGGCATAACTTATGTCCTCCGATATCGTGACTCCGATGCAGGAAAACCCTCTCGCTGGCATGCGCAGGTACTTTTAAATAGTTCTTATTATTGAGGGCCAGTGCGAGGCTCCACGGGTGCGTGTCACGTGCCACAAATGCGCCATTCTTGTGGCGTTTGGGCGTCACGGTTTGGTTCCCGCACTTCTTATTCGTCTTCTGCCAAGAATAGGACCAGGACATGAAGACGCAGTTCAGTCTGACGTCAGAGGCGTCTCGCCACTCCGCAGCCTGTGCTGCGACCCGCAACAGCCGCAGCCCTTTGTTTATACCGCACCCTTAAAGACTTGCTCGCACTATCCCACATCCCCCGTCCCTTGGTAAACTCTAAACTCGTACCACGACAACAAGCACTACTGCAGAATCCACACTCTCGAAACCAGTATGCCGAGAGAACAACCTCAAATAGAATTCGAAGACAATTCAAAGTATCTGACGGTCGTTCATCCGTATCCGCCCAATGCAAACTTGCGCACGCCTGCGGATAAACGAGCGCTTGCGTGTTGGCTCGCGTGTTGCACGGGAAAGGACGTCCTGCTGGCGATGTACCACAAGCCGACGGTGAGCTTTTTATTTGGTTATTTTTTCCAAATGATGGACTGCTTACTGATGCGTCCTTTCACTGCCGTAGTCTGCAGGAATGATTATCGTCGAAGTGGACAGCGAGTTTGAGGGGTTTGATGCCGTATTGGGAAAGCACTCCTGGTCCGACTTTCTTCTGGCGCCGACGGAGGAAGAGGCGGGGAGGTCGTCTGATGTCTTCTTCTGCACTTATACTACCAACAAGGCGGTTAGGGACGGTGGTGAGTTGCTCTATTCGAGAGAGTCTACCCTGCTGATTGTCATCGTCGTCAACAGGATGGAGGCGCGTAGAGATCGAGGAACATTGGTTTCAAGGATGGTATCCCGAGAATGAGTAGGTTGTACTACCTTGCATGATCGTGCCAAGAAGCTCTGATCACACAGTCTTCCTTAGTACAATCAAGTTCCCGTACCCACAAACTACGTACTGTGATGTGCCCTCAGAGGCAAAGACGGGCGCGCCAATGTGCCGCCCACTTCCACGACATTTCTTTCCCTCTACTGCGTCTGAAGAGGAAACGCCGGGCATCGCCAATGCCCCATCTCCTGCCTTGCAGTCACCTCCGCCTCTTGCCCTGTCTCCAGTACCCATCTCAGAAACGACCGATCACCGCGGCCACCAAGGTGACCGTGAGTACATGCTGTAATTCTAATATAGGGACGCAGATGGTGACGCTCAACCTATCATCATATCTTTCCAGCGAGTCGTGAACCCCCCTTTTTCGCTTCTGTAGCGGCGTCAACCCCAGCTTCCCACGTGTCCAGCGGTGTCCGAGTCAGCGCTCATCAGGGCAGTAGTACGTATTCACCGAGGGGCCCTGCGCCTCCACCCACCACGCCACCCGGTCTGGAGCCACTCCCGGGCCTCAGCATGAAGACGTCGTCCCCGCAGTTCGGCGAAAACTCACGCCCAGGCTTCGGAGCGGGCCAGGTGCCGTCCTCCAGCCGCCGCCCAGGCCCTGACGCCACCATGCGTACTCCTCAATTGAAAGGTCACATAAACGAGGACGCCCCGATGCCCTCGACCGCAGTGGCTTTGGCGGATCTCTTCGATGTTGTCCCAAGTCTAGCCTCTGACAGGAGCGGAGGTAGACCGTCCGGCATGGACGAAGAGGCTGATGCGCACGGTGCTTCCCCTCCATGCGACCAGGCTGGTGCTGACGGCGAGGCGACAACCGAGGCAAGTCTGTGGGTCGAATACTACAGAGCGCGAAAGGACCGCCAAAGAGAGATGAAGAACCGGGGATGGATCTGCCCTGAACATGGGTCGGACTGTACTCCAGGGATCTGCTCTGTGTTTGGGCAGGTCGAGAGCGACGAACGTTATAAGAAAGAGGAGGAGGCGAGAAAGGAGGCGAGAAGGAAACGGCAAGAAGAGAGGGAGCGGGGGAGGGCACGGGGGAGGGCTCAACAGTCCTCGGATGAATCTGAGGAGGATGATCCACCACCCGATGAAGGTATGATGCTAATTGTGGCTGAACGAACGAAAGAACAGTCTGACTTTGGCAACGAAATGTCCCACTCCCAGGTTCACGTTCCCATGATGAGAGCACTGACTCTGATCCTTCCCGCCCCCAAACACCCTCGAATAACCAGGAGCCAACCAACACGGCGACCTTCCTCACGCCCACCACTTCGTTCGTTCTGGTCTTACCGACAGAGGGAGGATTCCCTACGTTCGCTGGCGCGGACTGGGCAGACCCGATCACTGCTGCCCAGTCCTTGGACACTGGCAAGTCCTCAGCAACCAGTGCAACTACAGACGCCGACGCTACAGGCATGGAGTCCGACGGGGACGTGGAGGGAGACGGGATCAAAGTGGGGCAGAAGCCCGGCCAGGGCAGACGGAGCGGGTCGTACGAGCTGGACTTTGAGGTTCGACCGGGTAGCCCTGGAGAGTCGTGGGGCGATCCTGATGCCGTGTGGTAAGATTATCGCCGTTGTAGACGTTGCTCTCAGAATGTTTGTTCTGAGGGTTGTGTGTACTTCGAGCTAGAAATAAGGGTTTCTTCAAGTGCATCAGCCTAGCACTAATTGTGTATTCGTATTCTAATCATAATTCCGCGTTGCCACTGGCCTGGCAGTTGAAAATTTACAGAAATTTGTATTATTGTCCTTGCTGATTGGCAGAAATTCGATGAGGAGTGAGCAATGAATACTTCAGTGAAAAAAAAACATTGATACCCTCCCAAATGTGGGTATTACAACCACAAGACGCTCCGGACGGGAGTCGAACCCGTGCCGCTTGCTATGAAGGCAAGCATGATACCGTTTCACCACGGGGCTTAGCTATTTGAAAATGGTCGAATTTGAAATTAATAAGACCGGCAGTGGAGTGGGAGCTATCTACCTCACTTGCCGTAATCTTTTAATTTAAAACGAAAGTAGTGCATGCATATACCACGCCCAGCGACAACCCTAGAACTCAAAAAGAAATTGGGGCTGTCAGAGGGATGCTGAGGTAGAGATCCATTTACCAGCAAACCTAAGTGGTAAGGACTCGCATGTTGCCGTACGGACTCCGAATACGTAGGCTGCATATTCAGAGTCCGCACGGCGAGATGCGAGTCCTTGCTGCTTAGGTTTGCTGGTAAATGGTCTTCTACCTCGGCATCCCTCTGGCAGCCCCAATTCCTCTTTGAATATCGAGATTGTCAATGAGCATAGTTAAAAGATGCACTACTTTCATTCTAAACTAAAAGATTCCAGAAAAAGAGGGTGGATAGCTCCCATTCCACTTCCGGTCTTATCGATTTCAAATTCGGCTATTTTCAAATAGCCAAGGTCGGTGTGAAATGGTATAATATCATGCTTGCCTTTGTAGCAAGCAACACGTCCGGAGCATCTCATGGTTGTAATACCCACATTTGAGAGGGTATTAGTGCCTCTTTTTCACTTACATTTATTGCTCACGAGCAGCGGCTCAGGATCCTGCACGGCACGCGGTACAGTGCGGGCGCCCTAGATCGTAACCATATCTTTGTTATATACCTCAGCTCAGCTCACCGGCAACACCACCTCAGTACGAACCTGCTTCCGCCGAGCCTGGACGCGATGCGCTCCGCTGTCAATCTGACGCAGTGACACGTATCATTGGAATCTTCGACAAACGTGGGCTGCTGATTCGCTTCTCATTACAGTACCCATGGCATATAGTACAGCAAAACCTTGGGTGTTCTTGAGGAAGAGACTCTCACTTTTCTCCTTTACGACTGTTATGGATTTCGCCATGGATACGCTAGGATATCGAGCAAGTCCAAAGACATTCTTCTCTTCGAGGGCGGCATATGTCCCATTGAGGCAACCCGCCGCCTTCGAGAGTACTTCGCTTCGCACTCTGATAGAGATACACTGCCCAAACCTTCTATCGGAGTTTCGACCCGCTTGGTGGCTGTTCAAGTGAGTACACACCCAGCTCTCCTCACCTTGGTATGCTCTTACGTAGTAAATTATAGTGGACACCTACAGACTATATACGCTTATCTTTGTGATTCTTCCTCTGTGGACAAGATTACATACGATAGGCGTGTCATTTCTCAGCATCGTATGAGCCAATTAGATTTACATATCCTTTTGTAGACTGTTGCTTCGACTCAATGACGGTGGGACCTTGTCCGGCTATCCGTTTTAGTCCCGAAGAGCTCCTCTCATTGTGGCTCCAGGGGGATCGATTTCACATCGACCACTTCAGATTATACCATCCCAGACGAAGCACCGATTATTGTAGTTTTACCAGGCCTTAGTGGTGGTCCGCGCACACATTTGACTGTTGTTTGGCTATGGTGCCTGAAACACACTTTCAGGACCGCAAGAATCCTACATCCGCTCTATTCTTTCTCCTGCGATATTGCCGGTTGAAGAGGGAGGCCTTGGATACAGAGGCGCGGTTGTCAACTTCCGTGGAGGTAAGCTCTCGATCTCCTCATGCAAGGCCTATAACACTTATCGGAGTTATCAGGCCCAGGAGTTCCACTCACTAGCCCGCGGCTCTATTCGGCCTGTCATACAGACGATCTGCGACAGGCTTTGGTTTACATCTCACACTGCTATCCGCGGGCCCCGTTACTAGGCCTAGGATTCTCCCTAGGTGCTAATGTCATGACACGATACGTCGCTGAAGAAAGAGAGGAATGCAGATTGGTCTCGGCTTGCGCTCTCGCATGTGTATGCTTTATCTCCCTTGGTCATTGTCATGCCATTTAGAACCTCTTCCAGCCATGGGATCTCAAGGCAAATACAGATGCGTACGTTTATCGTACTCATCACATTGTCCACAGGTAATCTCCCACTCATACTCCCTGTAGCTTACATAGACGTTGGTTCCACCGCAATGTCTATGCCAGAGGAATGGGCAGAGGCCTAATAAACCTGGTCGCGCGACACGTCGATTCTATCATGAAGTTTCCCTCCTCACGGCTCGCACAGTGTCTCCCAGAGCTATTCTCCCACAAATCCCTCACATTTAAACAGTTTGACGACTTGGTTACTGTGCACGCTGGTGGCACATCTCCACCATTTCCATTTGAAACTGCGAACGAGTATTACACTTACGCCTCGTCACACAAAGTGCTCGGTGACGTGCGCATACCGTTCCTCGCAGTCAACTCGGACGACGATCCCGTGGTAGAGCACGTTCCCGCGAATGAGACTGATAACGAGTGGGTGATCTTGGTGGTCACACATGGCGGGGGACACATCGGCTGGTTCGAAACGACGGGGAAAGCGACGCCCAGGAGGTGGATATCGCGGCCCGTTCTAGAGTGGTTGAGGGCGACGGCCGAGAAAATCGATATTCCACGGCGTCGGATCATGCGGAAAATACAAGTCGTTGATGGATGGTTGGTAGAGAGCGGAAGGGAACACCTCGGTTGTAAAGAGAACGACGTCAAAGAGGAGCATCCTTACTGGCTTTCGACGGGCCTTTAACCTTGCTTTTCAATCCAACCAAAGATTGTCGTCATCCTTAATATATAGTGCCTCCATGACTGTAATACATAGAAGTTGAATTGACCGACTAGTATGCTCATGACGGCCGGAGCATTGCTAAGCAATGAATGCGGGAAGAAAACCCGGCCAAGACAGAGGCAAACTACGCGGGACGGTTGGATGGAAAGCGAGTAGGGCGTTCTGTGTGGCTTCTAGTGCTGGACAGACAAGCGAGCCGGACATTGAAGAGGAGAGGAGTTCTGGTTCTGCCGGGCGGCCTGGATAGTTGTAGGCCGACGCACGTTCGTATAAACGTTGAGTCCAAGTCTCGTTTCCCGGCGTACTTCGACGGCATCTTCGAAAGTTGTCGCAATATGGGCGAGGCAGTCGCCGCGGAGATTAGAACCCGGCTCAATCGAGCTGTCGAGGACTCGGATAGTAGTTACCCCAAGGGCATAATTTTTTTTATATGCACACTAGTGATCCGAGCATAGAGAGGGGAGGCAGGACGAGGCGAGCGATGAGATGGGAGACTATAGTATTGTGAACGCGGTATGGGGGGCAGTGCTGGTATGAACAGTCACTTGGATTCGTATCATTTCTTGCGGGTCAATTAAAAGCCCGAAGGCCGGTGGCAATCGAATGGGCGCATGCAGGGTCCATCAGACAGTGGCGCCGTCAAGAAGGTGGCGCAGTGGTGGGTGGCTGGTGATGACAGTGGAGACACCAACTGTTATGGGAGTAGACGCCGCTTACAGAATCGAACCATGTTAAGTTAATTTCATAGTTTGTGGTCAAACGAAAAATCGTCGAGAAAAGTCAATCACCCAGTGGCGTGTTTCAAGCGATGGGCATAAACACATGACATCCCATTAGTGAGTGAAACAAGACGATACAGAATATAACATAGTACGCGTGGCACGTGCATAAACGGGGTACTGAAACTCAACCGAGGTACCTCCATATCAGGTAGAAACAGAAGAATGTAAACACTGCGCCGGCCCAGAAAATGTACATGTCCTGCGTGCTGAACATGCCATAACGGTCAACCACGAGGTATCAGGGGAACAAAAAAAAATGCAGCGCAGCACTCTGCGCAGAGAACGGGTACGCACCTTCTCCGGTCGATCCAACCAATGACGTCCCGACTGAGTCCGAGCGTGTTGGCAGCGTCGCGTAGCCTGCGCTGTGTGCCCTTGAGCACGGCGCGCTGATCGACGAGGTTGTCGAGCACTTCGCGGCCCTGAGCGAGGAAGTCATCCAGGCGCGTATCGACGCCCTGTAGGAAGCTATGCTCGTGGAGCGCATGCTCTTCCCGCATAGCGCCCAGCATCCCGCTGCGGAAAGGGCTTTCAGGCGCTTCTTGCGACGCGCCGTGCATGTGTGAAGAGGCCGAAGAGGTGGGGGCGAAGCGTCGTCGAGCATCGGGTGTGAGTGGTGTGCCTGTACTTGTTGAAAAGAGCTCTGCGCGTTCGACAGCTGCGCGCTGATGTGATTGGTAAAGGTAAAGAAAATATTGCGTCAGCGACACGGAATCACTGGCCGATCTCTTGTCGAACTCACCTCTTCCTTAATCCGCTCAAACTCTTTCCGAAATTCGGCGTAATCGCTCTTGAACTTTTGCACTCGTCTGTTGTCCCGTTCGAATTTTGCGCAGCAAGAGGCCGCGCGTGTCAGCTGCGGTAGGGATCGGTTGCAGTCGGGGGCACGTACGACGTCGCTTTCTCTTGTTTCGCCTTGATCATCTCCCTTCGTGCCATTGAGTCATAGTCATCGATAGTGCGACTCATCCCCGCAAGCGAAGCAGATATCTGCCCTGGCCGGTTATGCTCAGGTGAGCTAATGACATACGTGTCAGGGGTAGGAGAGACCTAGCAGTGAAGCAGAGCTATCGCCGCCACGTAGGCGCTCCAGATCTGCTTGGATTGAGCTTGACTGTCGCACGCCGAGGGTATACAGTGAGTTCATTGTTGTTGTCGTTACGGAGAGTGTGCTCGACGTGCGTCAGGCGTGTGGCGATCCCTGAAATCACGTGGTACGTGAGAAAATGAGGCCATACGTAACATTATGTGCCTGAGGTGACGGGCACCAAGGTGCTGCCGAGCCGACTGTAGTCCTCCGAGCCCCAAAACAGCTCACTGATACATATCCTTCTCCCTTTTTTTATCAAAGAAAACTCAAATATTTTCAAAAAGTTTTGTGATTGACTGGTGACTCAGGTTCCTCGGCTGAGCGCTGAGTCCCACACCCGAATGATTAATCCCACGCATCGACACGGGACCACGACACGTAAAAGGGCCCCTTCCCCCCCGATCCACTTAACGCACTTCCCACCGCACGCATACATAAGCCTAGATCTGGAGTAGCCTGTGGGTCCTCCTTCATATCCCCCCCTTCTTGTTGCAGTGGTGCACCTGGACATCGCAGCAGAGACCACCCAGCTACTGCTTCTTATCCACCCTTCCAACGCTTCTTAACGACCCAACCTTCATTCCTGCTGGACGCATATGCATACGACCCTCAAACTAAACTTCGCCAGCTAGAGCACGATTCCATCCATACCGCATAACCCACTTCCCCCTCTTCCTCTTCGGATTTCAATCAATAGGTACGTACCCGTGTGATGCGCACAACCACCTCGTTTCCCAAGCTTGCTTCTTCTCAAATTCATGCTTTGGCGCTCACACATACTCATCATGGCTTCTCACAGATATGGGTTGTGCCGCCCGATTGCCGCTCGAGTTGATTGACATGATCTTCACTTGGGCCAGGCTCGGACATCGGAAAGACACCGCCGACTCGAGAACCCTCTTGGCGAGCTGCCGCGTTTGCAAAACGTGGCAGGCGCCTGCTCAGGCACTACTCTTCCGAGATATCCCCATCTCCCTATCCCACCGCAGCCGTTCCCTCCTGATTCGCTCTCTTTCTGATCGCCCTGATCTCGGCCGGCACATCCGATCATTCGGGATAGAGATAACCAGTCCTCCAGTCCCATGGGGCCGCGACCGTGTGCCAAAAGAGCGTTCCAAACGATTCCGTCGCATGATATCCGAGTTTATCACAATCCTCACACACGCACCCAATCTTACCCGGCTAAGCATTGATATCGATGGCGAGTTCGACGCTGCGGATGCTTCAAAACTTCTTTCCGTCAACCTTCGCCATATTGAAGTATTAAATTGGGAAGGCCGCCCAACCTCTTCAGCCTTATATCTGCTACTGGCTCTATGGCCGTCCATCCATTACCTCCGTATCGATAACCTCTATCTTGATCCCCTCCCAGAGGACCTCCGTCCTCCCTCGCTGCGCGGTCTTTGTGTGCGTGACGATATTTCTGAGGGCTTCATGATGTGGTTGCTTCCTACAGAGGACGAGGAGCCACTCCGCGAATTACATGTCGAGAGCAGCCTGCCGTTATGTCGAGCGCTGAAGGACGTACAACCATATGCACACACCCTACACGTGTTGTCCGTGGAAAGAATCCCCCCCCAGAGTTTCTTGGATGCGTTGATCGCGCTAAAGGAGCTTAAGTTCTGCGAATTGCCCAGAATACCACTTGACCTCCCGCGCAGCGTACTACGGGTGGTCTATCATGCCAAGCGACGACAACGTCCTGGAAACGTGGACGGTCAACATATCGAGAAGCAGGTTGAAGGCGACGAGTCAAGAAGCGGCGGAGATGAAACACGATTTCTAACCAAGGCCTTGAAGGATCTGCCAAACTTGTCCTTTGTCAGCGCAACGTGTCAGACAACAGAAGCGACACTGGCTTCTCTGAACAAGTTCTGTTGCGAAGCGGGTGTCGAGTTCTTTGTTTGTGACAGCATAGCTATTTATTCGGTGAGCGTTAGGCTGGATGTTACCTTGTCTAAAAGTTTTGACTTGCTTGTTTTTACAAAGCACTGGCACAGCCTAATCTGATTACTTTTACGATTTATACCACGTGACGGGCGACAAGCCTTGTATTCCCTGTTCAATTTATTACCAAACTTCCATAAATGGAAGGCATGATTCCCGATTTGGGAATTGAAGTGCGCGATAAACAAGAGTCATCCACGGATACCTTGTCCTCTCTGCTTGAACACCCTTGCGGCCTTGTTCGTCGCCGATGTTCCCGAGGCTCCCTTTTATTCCTGCTTACCACCACCGGTTTTGACCGTGGTTTTCAACTCAACATAATGCAATATAAGTCTCGGGTGCCTTCTGATACTTTCTCCGAGAGAACTTTATTGCCTCCTTCCCTTTGACTCACCTCTGAAAATGTCTCGCTATCCCGCAATCATGGAGATTGAACAATGCGAGCCCGAGAGCACCTTCTTGGATGACATAAACAGTCTCGTCGCGTTCGTCAAGACACACGACAACTCGTTCGCCGAGTACATCAGGGTCGCTCGGATGTACTTATTTGGCACCCCTATTCGCCGCAAGGGCGCTAGCTTTCGCCGCGCGACACCAGGGTACGACCAGTCCCGATACAGTGACCACGTGTGCGCGGGATGGATGGTGCTCACAGAGTTATGCTTCATGTGTACACAGATGCATCCGACTAAAGCTGTATTCCAGCAAGCAAGAAAATACCAACTCAGTCATAGACGACGAGGTCGATTTTCCGTTGCGACGGAATGGCGACCTCGATTTCCACCGCGTCAAGTTATGGTGGGGTATCAAGCTCTGTGCGGTACGTTTCGAACACGTTTTCGTGTCGTTTATACCTCTCTCTGCCTTTGAATAAAGTTTGACCCATACGACTTTTAACATGACAAATAATAAACGCGTTGATACACTGCTTGTTGGTCAGGCGCTTGAGCCGTACAACTGGAGAATCTTCCGGCAATATGACCCCGACACCATCTCAGGAATAGCCGTCCATAACCTGTCAGCTGGACAACAAAACCGAATTGACCTGTTGTGTACGTAACTTCATATTCCTTTCTTCTTCCCTTACTCTCCCCTGTCCTCGGACGTCCGTTGTTCAATCGTATCAATCAACTAACACCATCTCGGTTGCTCCCAGTTGTACCGACGGAGACGGACGAATATAGACGTGAGGAACAAGGCACCTGGGTGCATGAGCTCAAATGGCAGCGCCGTGCGCTCGTGGACGACCCTGCGTGGTACTTCAACCGCCTCGTTGCTTTCTGCGCCCTTTGGTGGCTCCTCTCCCTCGTCCCCGGCGCGCTCGTCGCGCTCGATTCAGCTCTCTCCGTACTGGCGCTCTCGCTTACTCTCGCAGCGCGCTGGACGCAATACCTCATGCAACACGTCGAGTTGCTCTCCATCTCGGCTCAGTCGCGTATTTGCTCGTTATGCCCGATCACGTGATTTATTTTCCTGTTTCTTCGTCGCCCTTTTTTTTTTGTCATCTTGCTTACAGCCGTCGGTATTATGCGCTCCGTTCCGTTGCCTGTACGTTATCTCGCTATCGTTATGCATCCCCCAGACCTATGCTTTCCACTCCTACATGCCTCTCTGCTCCCTATGCGTACCATTTTGTTGCCTTACTTTATGTTCTTGTGTATGCTTCATTGCTTCCGTTTCACTGGTGTTTGTGGTACTTGTACGAATAACAAAAACTCACACCATACCCCCGAAAAAGCGAGTGACATTCGGTTGCTCGACGACCTCTTCAACCTGTTCGATTACCTCGTCAATCCAGATCTCCACGTCTTCCTCCAGCTTCCGCGACGTTTCTCACTCGTGTGCCGATCCTCGGCAACCTCTTCCGCGACGGGCACCTCCCATATATTCAGCTCGTCCAGCTCACGCGAACTGCTATCTCTGCCCGCCTGCCTCAAAGGCGCTGGAGTACTCCAGCAGGTTGTTTCGGATCGCAGCTTATGTTCTTTCGTCAGCAAATGCGGTGGCAGCGATCGCCACAAGAGCTGCATGAATCGGTCTGGCAGACACTCCTCGATCTCTTCTCCGCGGAGGTTCAGCAGCAGTGGGTATTGGACCGTATGTGTCCAGGCTCTCACAGCGGTGATGAAGCATAGCCCGCTCGGGTCCCACACGCGTCAGTCCTGCCATAGTTGTTGGGTGTTGGAAGCCCATGTCGCAAAATCGGGAGGGCCATTATAATTGATCGGCATTTTACTCCCGTTGTAAGCGAATAATAAGCGAATTATATATCAGTTAGAAGATCAGGGCACCTTATTATAACCAATGTCTCGTAAAACAATGAATTATAAGGGCCTTATCGAAAATTTATCTCCCCGGTAATCAAACTGGCGAATCTTAATGACATTCATATAATTATATTAGGGGGCTACCGATTATAAAGGAGATGATCATGATGTTGGTCTGATTATAATGACATCTTATCCATGTGCGAGTATCTTATCTAATATTGCTTGGCGCCTCGCACGGCAGGTTTTGTTGATTGTCTCACGCAACATTTTCCTTTGTTTTTCCGATTACGTGCCTCTATATCTTCTTTTTTCGCCCGTGCATCTAAAATGCCAAGAGCCCCGAGACAACAACCACTGGGAAATCGATACTGTCCTATCTGCAACAGCCAATTCCATCCGAAGGCATTTGCCTCTCACTCCAAAAAGTGCGAGCGCGAGAAAAGGGTCGCAGATGAGTTAAGAGAACATGAGCGCGACGTGAATGAGAGGTTGCATGCAGCATTTGGAGGTACGTCGTGTTGTGTCCTTTGCATCTCTAACTTACTGATATATTCCTTTCTAGCTCCCGGTGGGTCTGGAAGACAAAATGTGAGCGATGATCATGGCATCCTCTGTTCCTCAGAGCCCCAGGACCTACCGGAGACAGAAGGTAAGGAAAACTCATTCACATTATTGCTTTCGTACCAGCTCTTTCTTTAGTGTCCTACCCCAATCCACCATCACCTGCCGATGTGGTTGACGCCACCATCGACGAGATACGAACAGAATATCACCCTAAGAGCCAGAAACACGACAAGGTTTGCCCCTTTGAGGAATATAGCTTTGGGTCTACCAACCGCAAACGCCCCACTGTCGTTAATTCAAAGCCTTGGTGGCCAAATTTCAACACTCGGGAGGATTTCCTGTACGCGGAACTCATTCTCCAGGCCCATCTTAGTAGTGAAATATCAGATAAATTGATAAAGCTCATCAATTGGTGCATAGATGGCAAAGGTACGTTGACGTATAAGAGCCATGCTGATGTCGAGAATGCGTGGAAGCGTGCGTCTTCTACAGTGACGGCTGTGAGTTACACATAACGTGGCACCGAAAGGCTGATGTATTTTTTAACCGTAGTTCAAGGTGTCTGTTGTGTCTGTACCGTACAAAAACGAAGTAAAAACGTTTGATGTTCCTCATCGTTCTCTCTGGGACTGGGCAACCGATCTTATCTCTGATCCTCAACTTGTGCATCACTTTCATTGGGATGCGGAAAGAATATACAGAACCAATGGCGAGTCCTCCACTCGTATTTTCAATGAACCTTGGACTGCGGATGCATTTTGGAACGCTCAGGTACGTGTCTAGATTATGTGGCACTCCGAAGGTCTATAATGCCGCACCATTAGTCGCAGATTCCCAAAGGCGGTAGCCCACTTTGTTTCATCCTTTACGCAGACAAGACCAAGCTATCCAGCTTTGGCACGACAAAGGGCTACCCCGTTGTTGCTCGTTGCGCAAACCTTCCTGCCATAATTCGAAATGGGAATGGTTTCGGCAGCGGGCGTGTTGTTGGATGGTTACCAATTGTAATGTCTCAGATTGATTATCTTTTGTCTTTCTGTGGTTAATTCTTGAAGATTTCCGAGATCCCGGGCAAAGAAAAGAAGCCGGATTTCGTCAACTTCAAGCGTGTTGTGTGGCATGAGGCGTTCTATTCTGTGATTAAATCAATCGCAGAATTCTCAAAGACAGGACATTGGTTCCGATGCGGTGACGGGGTTGCGCGCTGGCTATTTCCCATCCTTCTCATGTTGTCTGCAGATTATGAGGAACAGTGCGTGTCCTATCTGTGATCTTACACTTTCAATAACTGACCTATGGCCCGCAGGTGCTATATGGCCCTCATTCGTGGAACAAATTCAAGACGACCATGTCCCATCTGTCTCGTCAACACCGAAGAACTTGTCGATATCGCAAGCACGTCGACGCTACGGATGGCATTCGACACGCAGCAACTTGTTGAGAAAGCGCGGAAGATGGACAGAAAATCCGAGCGTGACAAGCTGCTCTCGGAATATGGCATCCGCGACATTGATGTGAGTGACCCTAAACTACATTACACACGGCCGAGTGACGAGCGAGGACTAGAATGTCTTCTGGCGTCTTCAAAACTCGGATCTGCACCGTGCTCTCTCTTTCGACAGGCTTCATTCCAACAATAGTGGCTTATTCGGCTATCACTTCTGGGACAAATTCAAGGCGTTGATCGGGAGGTATGGCCGCCAGCAAGCAATGCAAGTTGATGCTCAGTAATTGTTCATTTTTGTCTTGACTCACCTCACACTTGTTTGACCTGGTCTTCTAGATTTAATGCTGTTCCTCGCTGGAGCGGTTTATATCATTTCCGTGAAGTCATGAATGTGGCATTTACTGACGGCAAGAAGTTTGAAGACATATCGAAGGTGTGCTGATCCTCTTAATATTCCTGCCATCGTCGTTAATGTCATCCTAGCTTATCGTCTTTGTCGCGTACAACGTTGTCCCGAGGGACAATAAGGAAGGATGGGCCCTCCTTCGTTGCCTGCACAGCTTCGCCATTGTGGACTTGTACATTTCGTTCGAAGCCCATACGGAACAAACCCTGGCTGCTGGTCAGCATGAACTGAGAAACTTTGCACAGCGAATGACTGTACGTACACTGCTATGTAAATGCCATTTATTCACAATGGCCGCTGATTATGATTGCCCTTTCTAGCAATATAGTCGTCTATCTAATGAGGTGTCAGAAGACCGGGGCGAAGATGGAAAATCGTGGAACTTTCCGAAAATGCACGCATTGGTGCATAGCTTTGATGACATAAGAGCAAAGGGTGCCTCTCGCAATTATAACACAAAGCCAAATGAGAAGCTCCATGGCCCACTCAAAAAAGCATATTTGACGCAAACGAATTTCAGAAATGTGACGCCTCAGGTTAATTTCTGTCACATGAAACATCACAGTGCTCTCACACACGTGCGCTCAGATCTTATGAGAGGAGCATCGTAGATTTGTCTCATCGTCGATCCGCGAACACCTCGATGAGATTGATGCCAGTACAGATGGCGATGCTGCCGATGAGATCTGCGAAGATTCATCATCGCATTCGCCCCGAAACGTTGCACAAGGTCCAGAATTGCGCGGGAAACTGCTTGTCGATGGCCACATTACGCTGCGTTCACGGCAGTCACCCATTTCCTTCGCCTCCATGGATGATTCTTTTTGTACCCAGTTTCCCGTTTGGCTGGCCAAAGCATTGGCCAATCTCGGTTTATCTTTGCCATCTGCAGTCAAGTTTTGCCCAGGTGATCTTGTAAGCGATGTTCATGATTGTTATCACCTGTCCTTGACACCGTCTAGATTACCGAATACAGATCCCTGAGGGTCGTCTACGAGTCCAAGGTCGATTTCAGTCAATACGATAGCCTAGTCTATTGCAGCCCAAAGTTCCATGATCGAGAACGACGTGACTTTGTCATTGTCCAGACCACCAGTGGCTGCATCTTCGCCCAGCTGCTTTTCATGTTTTCTTGCTCCATCGCCGACAAGATCTTTACGATCTGCTCAGTTCTACCACTCGATGCCCCGGTTCCTACGCCACCTGTTAAGGATCGTGAACTCGGACTCCGCCGTGTCCGCGCACGAACAAAATCTGAGTTCATCTTTGCTCGATGTATCATACATGGTGCGCCGCTGATCCAAGACTGTGATAAACCCAGAGATTATTTTGTTATGGATGTTGTGGATCACACAGGAGATATATTTCTCCGTTGCAATGACATATTTACACAGTGACGTTGCCTTTCTTACAGTACTTGACATGTGACCTTCGGACGCCCCTCTTTGCAGAGAAATGGACACGTTGAATCCCACTGGCAGTCTTCAGAATCAACGATGCTTACAGACCTTCATCAGGCAATCCTCACTACTGGCCTAGAATTCACAATCGAAGAGCTGTTCAGGCTGCGCTATCGCACCAATAACCCAGTCCTCCTACAAGATGCCGCTCTTTCTGAGTTCATCACTCTGGATAATTGGATGCTACTTTTGATTGCTGTCCTTGTACCGGACAATGTGTACCGGCACTAGCTCATTACATGGGCCTTTGCAAATTCCCTTTCGATGCTAAGGATCTTTTCACAGGTGGTTGCGACTGCTGTTCTCGAAAGCACCGAGCCGGGTGGCATCATCGTTGCCGCCAATGCCTTCTGATCAGTCGATGTTCTCATCGAGCTAATTGAACTAGTCGAAAAGAACTTTTTTGCCATTCAGCGACGGTTGGAGGCTCCAGAAATCGCTATTGCCCACGGGAACATCGTCTGTCATATATACAGGGTATGCAAGTTGTGAAAATTTAATCCCCCCTCTCAAGCAGTTGTTCCCCTTTACTCCTGACTCGCCTCCAGAAGGCCATTACAGCTATGGGCCTTGGTATCTCCAACAGAGAGCGCGATGTGGATGTGGCCGACCGGGCGGCGAGCTGCGTCGTATGAAAACCTTTCGATTGTGATCGACCCGTTTATGAATCGGGTCATCTTGTTTTAGAATCAGTAGTGAGTTCGATGTTCGAATACTCAAGTGTGCCGATGACTTACCAACCACAGACTCCCAAAAAGAACAGCGAGGTATATGAACACTCGCATTGCACATCCCTGGACCGTAAGCGGCGGTATGTCGATCATGATTCGCATTTTTCGTATCGCGACTTGATTATGGTGTTGGGAGGTGCGCGGGAAATGCAACTCGAGACGGTGTGGATGAAGAATTGGGAGATGCGCACGTCGAAACAATGTGAACGAAGAGGCGTGTGGAGAGGTGCGTGATACGAGCAAGTTGAAACCACGCGTAGCAAGCGCCTGCGAACTCCGTCGGGCACTGAGTCAACCTCGTGCTATTCTACCTCAGGTCTAAGTGATTCCCCACAACTTTCGATTTCATACAACTAATGTGCCGTCATCAATTTCAGACGCCGTCTCCCTCACCGTCCCCTTCCCGACTCGGATTCTTTCTTCTCCTGAATTTCAGGGCCCATTCGCGCAGCTCCCGGCACTATTGACGCGGCTCCCGTGGGCCACTGCTCCCGATTCAGAAGATCAGTACAAGCAGGGCAAGTCTTATTCTTTCGTGAGTTGCTATTTATACATGCCCTTACACTTGCACGACGTAGGGGATACTGAGGTGTTCGAGAGCGGCGGAGGCTACGATCGATACCGGTAAGCCCATCAATCGTTCGCACCCGATCTGCATCGTCATCATCACCCAGATCCCCCGTCAGCCCATGGAACGACATCGATCCGGGGACGTGCCATACGTTCAAGTGTCCAAACCGAACGTACCTACTTCATCGTCCCCCCCGCCGGTCGCTGCTTTGTTTGCTCATCTGTACTCTTTTCAACCCATCTCTGACCCAATTATGAGGGATGAAGCTTGCCTACTCTTGTCGATGATCCTCGGCGGAGTCGAGGGTCAAACAACTTCGATACTAAATAATTATTCACTTCCCCTCTTTTACTCTCATCCCTCCGAACATAGAGCCGTTGACCCCAGCCAAGCAGCATGCCTTCGCTGTAGCCAAAATGAAACGTGCCACTTCTCTTCCACATCGAAGTTGCCAACGAAGGTGAGAGATTGGGACAGACAACCGAACGACGACAGTCCAATCAAATATTGTCCGAAAACCACGGTGGCGACGACACCCGCTCAACTCAGGCCGAACCAGGATCAGGACAAGAACCTGAACCTGAGCCAGAGCCAGAGCCCAAGACAGAACCAGAGCTTGATACAGAACATGTCAGGTAAGCCGACAATCTGAGGATTGAAGAACATCACTTCTCCCCTGTGACACCCTTATTACCAGAAGACACCCCAACCAAGTCGAGACGACGTTCGCGCTCACGTTCAAGTTCAAGGGGCCGAGGTTCCAGAGATTTCAAAAGCAAGGCAAAGGCCACCCTGGAACGATGCACATCAATAGGCGTGAGATTGGCTAGGTTGCCGAACTTGGTTAAGGTCAGTCACCTTTAGTCTTGTTTTTTCTTCTCATGCCAATACCTGCCACAGTTTCCGGAGCAGCCCCTCACAATGATAACGATTATCACGACGTAGATTACATATGTAATTCGAGGGACCACACCTGTTTTCTAGTGTAAAGCACCATTCAGATCTTGATTCAGATGAGCACGAGCACGATGATGATTTATTTAATTACCGCGTGCATCCGTCAACTCAAAGAACTTTGCTCTGGACATTAAAACCCTGCCAGAGGTGACACCCACAGATCAACCCAGGTACAACATGTGTAGTCCTAGACCCCATTTCTCTGATCTAGTCTGCAATGTGTAAATAGAATGAAATTTCTCTTAATAAAGATTCTGTTTAGAACTTTTGAATCAGATGCAACCTTGGAAGTGCAAAAAGAATGCCGCAAGTTCTCAGAAGGCGATAGAAACAGTCAGTCCAAAGTCAAATGAAACAGTGCTATTATTATTCTTGGGAATATCGCGTGTGATGCAGTGAAACGAGGTTCCGACACTCTCAGAAACGCAATAAATGCTTAGTAATCCACTTGCATGTTGAACCGCCTTGCAATTTACGTTCGTATGTCGTCCTGCGGACTATCATTGACACCCCATTCACAGAGTCCAAACCAATTTAGTCAAGATACCCTCTTTCCCTCAGTGATGCGACGGCTGTGAAGGTGCATCAACTCACCATGAGGCCGCCTATTACGCTGCGCAAATGGCCACTAGGAATCACCCTGCTGTGATTATAATTGATCTAGGATTAGTTATAACGTGATTGCACACATGGTAGGGACAGATCAAAGGTCATAAGGATTTCACTAATTGTCTTGTGGTTCTACTATGCCCGATTTGTGTCAACGTGAGCAAAACCTCCTCTTTTTTGTACGTCAAGACATTTTTGAATTTGTCTTGCACTTGCCGTCTAAGTGTCGCATTTCCAGGTATTTAAGGACTTCCATTTCCTCTAGTTTCGTCTCACTTCTCATCCTCAGTCCCCCCTTTCGCATCAATGGCTTCCTCCGACAGCGAGTCCAATGGCCATGTGTCGGATTCGGACATTATTGACTCAGGGTTTACGCAGCCACATTGGGACGGGATTCGGCACTACTTTAAGGATTCAGATGTTCCTGATGAGGATATGGTCGAAGTGAGTCCTTCATCGTTTGATCTTTGTCGATCATGTGTTGATTCAGTCTGCTTATACTCATGCGACGCATCAGGCCATGAAGACCTCTCAGCTCAAAAACCAGGATCTTCTCGATGAAGTGAAGGAACTGAGGGCCGAGAATTCTGCGCTCTCGGCTCAGAGTTCAACTGGGACAAAATCCAAGTCGGCGTTGAGCGCCGAGGAGAAGGCAATTCAGTATGTGGGGGAGATGTTTGTCCTCGCGCATGAGCTTTGGATTGAGCGTACGACTATTCTCAAGCCGTATCTACCTGGAATTGACCCAAGCAATCCTGACCACTACGCTAACCATGAGATTCGGGAGATGACACTCCTTGCAGAACTGCATGAATCTCTTCCATCGAATATTGCCTATATTCCTTCGATACCGACGCGCCGGGCATCCTTCGCAGAATTAGTAAGTCTGCGTTTTCTTTGACAGACCCCAAGCTAACATTTTGCATGAGTTCGTCGCATCGCACAAGAAGCAACGCGCCCAGCTCGTCTACATGGCACGCCGCATTGCGCCCAATGTCCTCCGGCTCAGCTTCCAAGCTGCCAAGCTTGTAGAAGGTGCAAAATCAGTCGAGCGTGTCAACAACACAGAGCTACGAGCCCTCCTTCAAGACCCAGGCCAACCGGAAGAGATGTATCCCGACTTTCCGTGCATGCTTTTCCCGGACGGAAATTGTGAGGATCTTGCAGGCCTGTTTCAAGTGGAATCGCTTGCAAAGGTATGCTATTGAATTCGGTGCTTTGCATATGCTCATGTCGCTAACCTTCGGTCAGTATCTTAAGGCGATATTGATAGGCAAGTCATCGATTACCGGCGATGGTGATCCCAGTGGAAAGCGCGCGCCGAAACACAGATTGTGGGGCATTGAGACGACGACACCGGGAATGATTGCGTGTGCGGCAGTAATGGTATGTTTATGAATAAAACTTCATCTTGTACCCAATTTTCTGATATCACACTATCTTACAGTTGACCTTTGTCTGTGGTCCCGACTTCAGCTTTAGCATCCACGGAGCTACAACTCGTGTCAACTGGGAGATACGTTTTCGGCGATACAAATACACCATCCTCTCCCTTCCCGATGCGCATCGTGCCAGGCTATTGACTTGGTACAATAATGAAATTTTCAGAGGTTCCACTACTTCAGATTTGTTGAGTCAGATGACCGCAGAGGCATCATCAAGTCAGGTTCAAACTCAGGAAATTAACGACCTCATCTGGCAACTCCACAATGCTGATGTTGAGAGTTCACCTGGTTCTCCCTCGCCATCCCTCGATGTGTCTTCTGCTCCTCCTTCACCGTCTCTCAATGTGTCACCTGCCCTTTCCTCCCAGCCTCTTGCTGCAGTGCCGCCCTCTGACATTGCACCTGGGCTGGACAGCAGGTCTAGCACTATACTTTCATTCACAACTGGACCCATCATGTTTTCACCCCCTGATGATATAGCAGTTCCCAAGGTACGCAAGGTTGCGGGGAAGAAGAAACCATCAGGAGGACCTGAAGCTTTCCCTGGGCCAACTGTGAGGCGTGTCTCGTCAAGGAAGGCAGCCAAGGCCAGTTAATTCTGTTACAGTTGTTACATGAATACATCTTATCTCCCGCAGTTTTGTCACTACTTGTCTAGAATCTGAATCTATGCACTACATGTTGTCCACCACAGATCTATGCACCGCACAACTTGTGAAAAAAAAAGGGTAAATCACGTGGTTGTCAGAATACCCGATGGACGGCTATTAATAATAGCTTGGTGTCACCACGACATATAAAGGGTGAGCGACTGCTGAACGCCGTCTCCTGTTCTCCCATTTCTTCCCCCATCTTGTACGTTCCCGTTTGTCTGTTCCCTGAACTCTTTTCCCCCTCTCTCAAACACTGGCCTCAAGGTTACCTTCAGTCAAGGTGAGTCATGATGATTCTTCTGTCAGCCTGGGCCACTGATTACTCATGGATGATGGTGCTTCGCCTTCTCATGATGTGACTGTACACTGTCTCTGTTTTTATACTGACTTCTTTGCATTAGTTTTCTATAGCTTGTGCATGGGTGTAGCAGTGTGTCTGCTTTTCGACCCATGCTCCTTGGACTTTGACTGTTCCCTCTCGCCCATGATCACGCGCACCTAAATAAGTTGCTTGCCCTCCTTCGGTGATATGTCGTTTTCTCTTGCTATCATAGCACTACCCTGACTGACTTTCTATCCACCCCAATATTATAGACTTTCCAGCTACGTCCTATCCTCTTGTGTTGCTTTGCCCATGATCACCTGCACCTAAATAAGTTGCTCGCCTTTGGTTGTACGTCCTTTTCTCTTAATATCATAACATTGCCCTCACTGATATCTTTTTATTTACCTCAATATTATGGACTTTCCTGCTGTATCCTATCCTCTTCCGTCGCTCGACATTTTCAGTGCTCTTTTACTATATACCATGCGCAACGCCCCCATATCTTGTCCATTATGTCACTCCTTAGGGATGTTTACTGTTTTACCTACGTGCCTAGTCTCTGTTCTGGTCATATGGCATCCGTCTAGGGTATGCTGTTTTCGTACTACGGTGTAATTGTTGGGTGCTCTGGTGAATAATGAGTTATAATTATAAAATCTGACAACTCCGAAAAAAATAAGAATGTAATATGTGAAAAATCGAAGTGAAATAAGGGGTTATTACCTATAATGAAAATGTACAATTATAATAATTTGTGATGTGTTCATTAATTACAATCTTTCCTTCCCATTGTAATGAAGCATGGCGATGATAATGCCATTATTATAAAAAATAATAACGTGGCTATTATGAAATTATAAGCGGGGTATATGGAATGATAATGAGATTATTATGAAATTATTAGCGGGGTATATAGAATGATAATGAGATTATTATTGATCGAAGCGATAATTATAGGAACATTCGACTTAATTATAATGATTGTAACGCCCCTCGTGCATGATATCACATTTTATTATTATAATGCATTATTATGTCACCTCCCATTTTTGCGACACAGTCCACGTCCGGTGTATCTATCCAGACTGCATTGTTCCAGTTGAAATCAAAGTCGCAGAACTCCAGCCCGAATTTTAACGTCGAGTCACGAGGACGACGTGGCGCCAGTGTGGAGACCACCAGATGGTGCTTGTTGAGTGGCAAGGGTGCCTGCGACGTGTGCACGATCAAGGCTCAGTTGATTATGCACGGAGAAGAAGCCATTCATGTTGTGACCAAGCTGATTGAAGCCGACATCCGTCTTGATATTGACATCCGCACCCGGTTTGCTGAGATTGGGATAGCTACTCGTCACTATGACAAAGCGTTCGCTGTTTGACACTCATAAACATAAAACATTTCGACAATTTCTACAGGATAGTCCTTCTCGCATACCGGAAAACCTCGAGGCTGCAGGAGATGGTTTCTTTCAGTCTTGGTGTGATAGTCAAAGAAAGTCGCCTTGATCTACCGATATAGCTGAAGTGATAGGAAGGTCAGAACCGTGGGTTAATCCGATGACACGCCTGCACACCTTACCTTCGAGACGAGGTAGTGGAAGGAGCGAGCTTGGTGCTGGAAAACAGGACGGCCATATAGTCCGACACCCTGCCTGCTGAGGGTTGCGATACTGAGCACGTAGATATTCCTGTAGTACGTCCGTTTGCCGTTAAAATTATGATGCGAAATTGGTGATGCACTTTTGGGCGGTGTTCTTCTGGTTGTAGTTCTACATATGTCTGAGCCACCTTCTCGATGTCAATAAAATGGTTGACGGGAAACGCTTGCTTCCGTCGAACGGATGGTCACTCATCGCATTGAAGGTGTAACCGTGTAAGTGACTGCATCGAATTCGATAAGGCATCTCTATGCGGGCTCGCTCATCACCACATTATGACGAATATGTGGGGTGGACTCACCCATTATTCTTCCGAGTTTGCCGTTCTACGGCATGGAAATATCACCGGGTCTGATAGCGGTGCCTTTCCGTGTCATGTCCGAGTCAAGTCTTTCGCTATTTTTGACCCAGGTGTAGGCTTAGGTAAGGAAAGGAAATCAACGGCCCGGCCTGCGCGTCTCAACTGCAAACTGCCATGGCAGTCAGGAATACCGTCTAGTGCTCCGTCTCTGTGTCGACTCTGTCGACCTTTCCATGCTTTTTCATATGAATGGAGAGTTGCTGGTCTGGTTGGTAACTTACAGTAACTGCAAGAAATCTAGCCGTCTTCATACCGCGGAAATTCACGACGGTCGCCTTAACGTCCATCTGTGATACCCTACACACATGGCAACCCAATAGGTGACCTGGTCTATCCGGTAGTCCCGTAGGTGGATCAGTACTAGGTACTTTTTGCCAAGGTGCTAGGCGCAATGATATGGCACTGACGCCGTATGTGGTGCAAGACCTGGGTTTCCGCACTTGGAAATGTCCTTAGTATCATTTTATGGTGTCAGCTAATTGACAGTCGAGCGGGGATTGAACCCACGTAGCACAATGGACCATCGGTCATCGATCACCTCGAGTGGGACTCTGGGAAGTAACGCCACTCTAGCACGCCATCAATCCTGTCATGCTCGGGGACTGAAAAGTGGAATGGAATCATGTACACGTGTGCCTTGATCACAATGGGAGCTGTGTTATGCTTCTGACTGCCGAGCTGCCGATATTACTCCTGGTTCTGGTTGTACTCGGAGCGTTAATCAGTTGCCAACTTCGTGCTTGTGCATGCTCCGAGCTTAGACTAATTATATCATTGACAACCCCCATCTCCGCAGGTGGACTATACCGATTGCATGCATGGCCATGCAGGGATTATTTGTTCGCGCTGGTGTTCAGTGACAGCTTCTCGGTGGCGTCTCCGGCCCAACCAGATTATTGTATAAATATCCCTTCTCGCAAATTAGTCCAGTCACCCTTATCGCATCATGTCCCACAACCAATCTCAACGCTACGGTTCCGGAACTACCGACTCGTATGGCTCCCGCGATGCCAGTGCCTATGGCAGTGGTTCCAAGCCGTCCACCATCGACAACCCGGTTGGGTTAGATGACTATGACTCCAGACGAGAGGAAGATGATAGTTATAGTTCCTCCAACAACGACAACTATGGTTCCAATAACAACAAGAGCTATGGTTCCTCCAACGACAACAGTTATGGTTCCTCCGGCAGAGGCAATTACTCCAACAATAGCTATGGTTCCTCCGGCAGGGGAGATGACAACGATAGCTATGGCTCCTCCGGCAGGGGCAGTTCCAACAACAACAGTTATGGTTCCTCTGGCGGAGGCGATGACGACGGCGACAACTATGGTTCCTCAAATAATGACAGCTATGGCTCCTCCAATGACAACAGTTATGGTTCCTCCGGCAGGTGAGACGACGACGATGTTATGGTGCGTGGGTAGCATGCATAGAGGTTATAATTATGGAACCACAGGACTAAACAGGTTAAAACCATTGGGGATCAAATTTGCGGGGGTCTTTGTAGCAAATAGTATGTCTATAACGAAGGACGAAAACGAGTGTACTTGAGGGTCAACCTCAGAGAGTGCACAATAAGCACAGTGTCTGAGGCGACGAAAATGAACTACCTACTATGTATAGTAAGGGCTACCAAACAGTACTAAATACTAATTAATTACCTGTAAGTAAGTACCAGTAAGTGACAATAAGTGGCACACCAAAGTAATGCTATTTCTACTGGAAATGGCTCGCTCTGCAGCCACTTTCTACAGTCTTTCCAAATTTGGTGGTGGTCAGTCACTGCGCTACCTGAGTTCCTTGTATCTCGTATGCTGACATTCAAGTTTTTGTAGGTTTTTGAATAGCGTGCGTTGTATGATTAGCTAGCTTCGGTGAAGTTATCACTCAGGGAAGGAGGAAGTGTAGAAACTGTTTGTACATCAGCTGCCATCGGAATGAATTAAGCACCGTGTTTATTAAGAGATAAATTGTCCGAGATAACCGAACACCGAGACTACGGTAGACGCAGACTGTCGGCGGACAGGTGTTTGTGTCGCTAGTTGGTTAACGTTGCCTTATCTTCAATTTGTCGATGGCATCCCTAGTGATTGAACGAAATATTGAAATATCTTATCTTGCTCCTTAGTGTAGAAAGGTCAAGTGGTATAACCTGAAGCACATAAATGGGGTGACATCAAGGGATATTCATCAAAGGCTCTGTTGTAGACGAAAATAAATTGCAGTCCTTGCAGTACCGTGAGCTTGCGCTCTGAAAATACATGCAGACTTATCATACACGAAATGTCACGAATGCATTGCCTCGGAAGCGCCCGTCGGACATGCGTGGCGAGTGCGTGGCGGGATGTGGCGCCTAAGGACAATTTTCAGGTCCTTGGCGCTGACAATACAGTACACTTTGATTGAGGATTCGACTGACCCACATGGTAGTTATTCTGTCGTTATTATAGTGCTCCACTTCACTATGTGATCTCTCACATTGCTCCAAATCGGGGTCGCTTTTATAAGCGCGGCGTCTTGTTGGACGCTTGACTATTCAACTACCTATTTGATAGGAGACTACTACAAGTTTGCTACATCACGGCGCTTCAACACAGCAAAGAGGACCAAGTGCGGAGAATGGGTGGACCCTACGATGCCGTTCCCTCGCACGTTCTTCTAAACTTTCAGTTATAAGTCCCTACTCTGGACTTTTACTTCTTCGACTCGGATCATAGCCCACCGTTGTTATGCGTGCCATTACTCTTGCGCTGTCAATATGCTTCGCCGTAGGCTTCTGGATGAGGACCGAGCGCATGAAACCGAATGACGCGCTGAATCTACGGTGCCCCTTACACTGCCTTCGCGCCATCTCGTCTGGGAAGACGTCAACGTCATCCATACAACAGATAGCCACGGCCGGCTTCTCGAACATCAAAAGGCGTCTGTCCCAGAGCCAAACTATAGGTGCGTATCTCTACTCTTGAGCGCGCCTACAGTATCATGACCACAAACACGTGCTTAGCAGAGATTTCGGAGACTTTGCATCCTTTGTGGCGCATATGAAAGACACCGCGAAGGCGAGTAGTCGGGTTATTGAGATACGAGAAGCGGCTGTTCATGCGTTTATTGCCGTGCTCAGGAGAAGGACGTCGACTTGTTGTTGTTTGACACTGGGGACCTTCATGATGGTGAGTGACGCGGCCTCTTACTCCGCAGACTTGCGAGCTGTCTATGCGGAAGGTATCAGCCTTACGGTGTCGATGGGCACGAAGTACGCGTTCTTTCTTATGCGTCGCCTTCGGAGACCCCACCGCATATAGGCCAACAAGTTCTTTGATAGACTACCTTATGATGTTTTGGCCATCGGAAGTATGTGCTTTCTCCAAGGTTAGCTCTAGGGTGTGACACTGACATGTCGTTGACAGAGTACAGCCATGAATTGTACAACCATTCAGTCACCCTCGACATGTACTTGAACTTTGCTCATAAGTTTCCTATCATAGTCGTTATCTCTCGTCGAACGCCAATATTACTATTGAACATTCCTATGGCTCGATGGTCAGCGTAACTATTGGAAGTAAGTCTTACAATCTGACCACCATCTAACTAGTTCCTGACAGTACGCGCTATCCGATCCACAGATCGCTTTTCCACGTATAAGACGCGAAAGTAGGTCATGCATCTTTTATATAGCAGAGAGGACTCACTGTTTATCTAGAGGTCGAAATGTTACCCCTCTTGGTGTTCTCTACAATTTTACGGGAACGACCACAACGCTACAGTCCAACCAGTTAAGGATATGGTCAAAGAAGCCTGGGTAGGAACCGCGATCCATCGCTTATTACACCCAGGGGCCCATGCTCTTGTTGTTTAATTAGTTTGCAGACGTTATAAAAGAGGTGCCCGACTTCTTCCTCCTTGGGTATGTCTTCTCCCTGAAAAATGTGTGTAGTTTTGCTAAAATGTTCTTTGATTTCAAGCCATATGCCCGTGGCTCGCGACAATTGTGAGACCCACCGTATTGTGACAGATTCTGAGGACGAGCGATACATTAACGTATGTCCAGAGCGCGCGGTATTCAACGCTGTTCGAGCCGTACATCCCTCGTACGCCGATTTTGATCCTCGGCGGGCACTCATACATCCGAGGCTTCCGTCAGCAGCACTGCCTTCAGGTCGTGCGCGTCTCAGCAGCCCCTGAGTCGCTTACGCGCTAAAGTGCAATTCGACGGACGGTCGATTGCCCTTCAGAGTGGCCAGTACATGGAAAGTGTTGGTGAGTGATAACCCGTATGGGGTGGGTAGACGGGTATTTCAACGACGCTATATGTTTCTGACCTGTCGGTCGGATGGACGCTTATATAATCGACCAGGTGTTGACCTCGACCAACGAGGTGGTACCAAGAGCCTCACTGCCAACCGTCGCTAACTTCGGTCCCAATTGCGTGACATACGAGGTGTGTCGCTTTCATGCACTAAAAGTACTATTGAGGTCGTCATTAGTTCCATACCAAACGCGCGGGCACATCTTTCGACACCTCCGAGGGTCTCAGAATCACAAAAGGTCTCAAACAACTGGCAGAGCGATTCGATCTCGAATTAAATTTGGAAAGGCGCCACAAGATTATACGCTATCGCGAAATCAGTACCCATCGAACAGGTTGCTGCTGAGCTCGATGGTGGACTAGGTGCTGCCAACTACGTTCGCGGTCAACAATTCTCGTGCGAATGTGCCTAAGATCACCTCAGGGGGACTCCGGTTTGACATCTACGCGGGGCCGTTTACGAACAACTACCAACTGACGGCATCGCCGTTCAACGATGCGTTCCGGTATATCCCCGCCATCCCGCTTGGTATAGCGAGGCCGTCTTGCCGCAGCTGAATGGCGAGGGAGCAAGCAGCAAACGTGGCATCTTTTCCCGTGCAGACGCTGCGGGACTCTGTGAGCGTGGGGAAGTCGAGGAGCTGTATCGTTGCTGGGTCGCCAACCTGTACTCACGCGCTGGGCCGAGCGGTGCGCAGCGAAAAATCTTACGCTGGGCCATGTGACCCAAGACGTACGTTACCGAGTTCTTCTTTCCGGATGGTTGCCAGGTCACACTCACATGAATCGCTGGCATACTCACAGGCTTGTCCTGGCTTGGGAACGGACACTTTACACACGCCGTTGCCATTTTTTGGCACGTCGGATTATATTAGCGCGTCGCCGCCGACGAGCAGCGATGACCTGGCAATCGACCTCGCGTTTGTTGACCTTATTGGTAGCCTAGTGTTGAAGGTGCTCAACGGTCTGCAGACGACGAAAAAATACACGATAGCGGATGTGTTACCTTACACAGGAATGCGATTCAACGAGGTGTTGAGAGTATGCTATTTGCCAAGTAGAATTAATATTTTGTAGTTGTTTGTCCGAGGAGACCATATAAGGA